>ML789727.1:196029-222384 GCA_009831015.1 Picea engelmannii
TATATATATATATATATATATATATATATATATATATATATATATATATATCAAAAGTTTCAGAGTAGATAGGTGGGCGCAAGTGCCTCAAAAATAATATATCCAGCATACATCATGGGGCTTATGCCCTAAAAGATATACAAAAGAGTGGCCTCGGCACATAAGTAGTCCACCCTAGCTAAGAACAGGGCTTGTTGTCCCTACCATAGTGAACAACAATGTTTGCCAAATGCTGGAAAAGCTAGACCCAGGTTCATGGCACCCCAACTACATGAGGCTACATCGATGGCAGGAGATCCTTGATCTTAGCCATGGTCACTATACGAGTGAGCACAATGAGGTTCCACTCCACCCATCTCAACACTCTCTCAGCCTCTTCGATTGGAGGTCCCCCTGCTATTGTTGCTGGTCTGGCGGCTACTGTTGGTACTGCCTCTGGTTGGGGACACTGCCTAGTCCTCGTAAAGTCTGCTGGATGCACTAGTCCCACATCTATATATAAACAGATACATAGTTGTTCGATAATCTGCTTCACATAAAAATGATATATATAAAAATAAATTAAAAATTAAATAACTTTAAAAAACAAATGTATCCATCTCTCCTCGCTCAGCTCCAGGAGGTACGGGCATGTCCAGATCCCTGGAAAAGTTGATCCTGACATAGGGGTAGTCCTCTATTACTAGAATTTGTCATTCTGACCAGTCAAAAAATACATCATCGAAGGCCTCTATGGTCCTCCCTCCCCCCTTTTGTGGCAACAATGCTTCCCATATACACACTGCTAGGAGCGATGCCACATGCCCCCGCACTGTCTCTCATGGACTAAGACTGGGTACCCTCTCAAAGAAGAATGAAAATAAAATGGTACCTAATCTGAAGTTTTTGTTACTCCACCCACGCCACTCGGTGAGATATCTCTTCATGCAGTCAAGCATGGTTGTGCTCCAGTCGAATAATCATGCATTTAAGCACTGTACTGAACAATTCATATGCGCCCGAGAGGCCTGATGTAATGTCGTGGATCTAGTGATCTACCCATTAAGTAAAACTATCACCTTCGGTGATAGGTTGGTAATATTGTGGATCGACACCTGAGAACCTACTTTCTCAGTGTTGGACTCACAATACATTTTTATCAACTCAACGATGTTGTGGGGCCTAGGGGGAAAAGCATGCAAGTTGACTAGTTCCCCACTCCTCGAGATGCCACTCATAAAGTATATGTCCTCTATCGTTGGATTCAACGAATTCCCCTCAAGCATAAATGCCTCATCGTTAGGGTGCCAGTAATCCACCAAGGCATTCAACAGCCTGGGTTGTGCCCTTATGAATGGACACCAAAAAAATTTCCATAACCCACATTGTCTCAATGCGACCATAGTTTCAGGGTCCTCATCGACCAAGATATCTATATCCTCATGCTCCCTCTCTCTCCAGTGGACATACATCCTATTACATGAAAAGTTCATGGGGGGATTTATCTCTTGCTTTTCATTTTTTCTATGCTATTGAGGGTGTACACGGGCTGTTGTGGACACAGTTGCGTATGCACGCGGGTAGATTGTTTTCTTCCTGTGGGCATATGCGGGCTGTCCTTGGACAACCCGCGTACGTGTAGGGATGCCCTTTTTTAAAGGGGTGCGCTCCCCCAAAAAACAAAAGAAATGTAGAAAGGAAGTATGGAAATGAAAGAGGGGTTAGTTTGTACTTACTTGGTCTGAGTGGAAGTTCGTTTCATCCTCTGAAGCTCCCAAAATCAACTCTTTTAGAAAATGGGTGTTTTTAGATTTTTGGTTAATTCTCAATTTGCAATGGTGAAAATGAGTTGTCAGCTTCTATTTATAGACTTTTTTGGCCCTTTTTGCCACTTTTTTGAACCCTTTTGTCATTTTTTCTAGCTTGAAAATCATTTAATGTGGTTCTTGAGTTTCTCATTGGATGTTACAATACACTTCACTTTTGGTTTGGAAAATGTTTTGGGAGATGGGTCACTTTTAAGGATTCTTTGGTAAATGTCATTTTTCCAACTTTTTTCATTTAAGTTAGGATTCCACCTCCACTTCTTGCATATTGTTGTCTTTTCCACTTTTCCATAGGATTGATCCCACCAAAATGCAACATGGAATCGTCTTACTATTTTAGAAGTGTCATGGTGAGGTGGTAGAGCCTACCTTTACATGGTGCCCTAGATATATCCTGGTTTCATTTTTGGCATCCATTTCGTCGCTAATGAATTTAGGCTTGGGATTCCTTGTTAATCCTGTCATGATTACGAGATTGAGCCTCATTTGTCTAATGTGTCATCAATCTTGGCCTCACCTTTGAGACTCCCCGAAAATGAGTCTTCTTTTAAGCCCTTTTCAGACTCTCTAAACATGAAAAGATTGTCGAGTGAACTCGTTGTCCTTCATGCTCGCCAAACTAAAATTTGAAGGCACATCTATCCGACAGTAGTTTACCCCTTTTTTGGTCCAGATGGTCAATTGTACGAACAAAGGTATACTCTAGGAACCACGGTTTGCTAGAAGAGTATTCTCAGGTATAAGTTTAACCCTTTTTTGGGCCCGAGGGACTAAATTTACTAGAAAGGAACCCCCACAGAGTCCATAGTTAATCTCTTTTCAGACTCCCTAAAATTGAAAAGATTGTCGAGTGACCTTGTTCCTTCACAATCGTTAAAATGGTCCAGAAGAACATCCCCTACAGAGTCCATAGTTGATCTCTTTTCAGACTCCTTAAAATTGAAAAGATCATTGAGTGACCTTGTTCTTTCACACTTATTAAATTGGTTTAGAAAAACATCTACTGGCATGAGTTTACCCCTTTTTCCGCCTGTAGATTAAGGAGGAAAAAGGTACACCTTAGGAGATTCGTCTCATCGGGAGAGTTCTCCTAAGTAGATTTTATACTTTTTCAAGCTAAGGACCCTAAATCTAGAAAAAGGATGTGAGTCCATAGTTAAACTCTTTTCAGACTCCTTAAAATTGAAAACATTACCGAGTGATATTGTCTATGTCACACTCGTTAAAATGGTTTTGAATAGACGTCCTTTCACTGCTAGTTTACCCCTTTTTCAAACCGACTAGAATACCTTCAAAAAAGGTACCCCAATGGAGTCTTCTTTTATGTTTTTTCAGACTCTCTAAAATGTGAAAAAAACACCGAGATTACCTTCTCTAGGCCCGTGAGAAATACATTGAAGGGCGTTTCATTGTGTCTTTCTAATCATAGTTGCATCTTTGTGTCTTTGGCCTAATTTCGGTTCCATGTTTCTCTCAACTGAACCTTTGAAGCATGCCTTATACGCAAGCCTTGTAGCACTTTGCTTCTGCAACCTGACACCTTGACCCATGGAGGAATTTTCCTCGAGTGTCCTTTTCCTTAACATGTCTCCTTGCTATGAGAATTAGTGTGTTCCTTGCACTTAGAACTAGTATGCTTGCGATGCTCATTCCTCCTTTGTAACGTAGAATTATTTTATTCTTTCTCAAGCTCTTCAAAATATTGAAAAAGACAAAAAAATCAAATATACCCCAAAAAGAGGATGGAAAATTTATTTTATTTTAATGGAAACACAATGAGTCGCCCTTGGAGAAAGCACATCCTTTCGTTTGTCGTCTATCTTTGGGATTTAATATGACCTTAGGAAGATGTTCTCACTACATAGAGTTGTGTCCTCCTCCATTTGGTTATCCTTCCAAACACATGGAGAGTTTTCGTTGCCTCCTGTATCATGAACTTATGTCAATGTCATGTTGCCTAAGTCTGATCATCTGTTGTGCTATTTTCCAAGGGAAGTTTTAACCAACCTGATTTGGCCTTTCTACAGTTTTTCTCTTGACCTCATGCCCGTCCATCCCCAATGTCCAATCAAGTCCTTGTTAGAAATCAATGAAGTTATCTCCCTGATCACCGAGATCCTCTTGCATGTTCCCCGACGAGTCGTCGAAGACCTATGGGTAGTGACTTCATACACTCACATTAAACTCCTACCTGAGTTTTGAAGATATTGAAGTTGTTGCTTGAGATCTGAAGTCTTCATATCCAACCATCAGGCGTCATTGACTTCTTGAAGATGGATACTATACATGTATATCTTTGATTTTGAGATGTAGATCCGCTGTGTATTTCTCACGGATACACTTTATATAGTTATATGGCATGGATATGTAGTGTATTTGATTTTCATCCATGATTGATTTCATCGTAAGCATGGGTATGCCCACCTCAGTGAGACAATTGTTATTTTTGCAGATGGCACATCCCGAACTCTAGTCTCAGGCTCACTCGCTTCGTACATTGGTGAAGATTTTATAATTTATTTCAACCATAAGATGCTCTTCTATCCTCACACATTAGGAGGCATTTGTTATAACCCTAAATTGCACCATACATGCATACCTGGCACCAAGCCCTCTTACTTGCTATTTTTTCCAAGACATCACTAAGCAACTCTTCTTAAAACCCCTATTTTTGAAAATGTATGTGAATTGCACCACTACTGCCCATGCACACATGCTTTTTGCACCACTACAGCTTATGTAAGTATGCTAGATGCATCGTCACATCCCGTGTATACCCACAAAAGTTGAAAAAATTAAAAAAGTTGCAAGGAATTCGTTGAGATTACATGCTATTGGGTAGTTTTCCAACTGTCCCATTGCCTATAGCCCATCACTCAACCAAATAACCATCCTTTTGTCATATAAAAGGATTTTTTGGGGTCTCATTCCTAAGGGAAGCATAATAACAATGAAACTCTACCCGTTTCACATCCCCTCCTTTCCCCAAGAATTTGCAGCCACCTTGTGAGATTTGCATTAGAATTTCCCATTCTTGCCTTTTGCCTCCATCATAAGACTATGCCATTTCCCCAGAAGAAGTGTGAGAGGAGAAAGATACATGGAAGCACAGTTGGGTCTTAGTAAAAAGGAGCCCAAACCAGGTTTGTGGAGCAGCCGCCGATCTCATTGTAAGTAAACATTGTGATATCAATAAAAGAAATATTTTTTCTGTCCTGAAATATGATGTGTTAAATACCTATGTTTGATTTATGTTTTATACTAACATATAACCCATGATTTACATATGAGATGCATGTTTTTAGTTTCCTGTTTATTTATTTGTGAATGTAGGCTAGCCTTGGGAGGAGGCTTGTAGTTAGCGAAGCAATCGAACGTGAAAGGATCGACACCGGACGCGGAGTAAAAGGTAGAGTTACCAGATCTTTTCACTTTGCATTTCATGCATGAATGTGGGGAATATTCAGGTAGTTATAAAAATTAAGAGACTTTTAGATGGTTAGATATGCCTACATGTTGAACCCTTGTGTAGTCCATAGGGGGGTTTCCCTGCTATAGAATAACTGGCGACCATACTAGGGAAACCTCTAGGGTTTTAGAAGATTTTATGAGTGTTTGATAGGTTTTTACCTTTTGAGTTTCTTTCTGAGTCTGTTGAGTCTTTAAGGGATTCTGGTCACCTGTTGGTGCTATACCAATTCTCCCTTCCCTGTTAGTCTACCTGTTTGTCTTCATTTTTGAGGAGTTACAGAGGTGTACGTGGCCTGTAGTGGGTTTTCACGCATACATATGTGCCCCGCCTTTAGAAAACCCACGTACATACGCAAGCTGCATAAGCACCAGTAGTGTGCCTATGTCAAGAAATATTTTCCTTAAGAACAGGAAGTCAACCTCTTCCATGATAGAAGTCTGACTTCTCAGGGTTTCTTGATTAAGTATAGTGTCTCTGTTTTTACATTCGAATCATGGGTTTGATGTCATTTTGGTTATCTTTTTAAATATTTCTTGTGTTTAGTTCAGAAGGGTTTTGGGAAATTCTTCGAGTCTTTTTTGATCATCCTGTTAGGTGTCTTCAGTGACTCCCTAGGATCCACAGTGGGCCAGTGGTCAGTTCTCAGTCTTGTCTGGTTCTTTTTCACTTTTTCCCCTTTCGCTTGCTTTAAAGAAAAAGAAAAAGAAATTATTTTCAAGTTTCTTGTTCGAAGCATAAAAAAAAAGAAGAATAGAAAAAGTTTTCATTTCTTAGTTTGGTTAAGTAGTTGGGTTGATTATATTTCTTGTTATGAGAAAGAGTTATTTTCTCTAAGTTATTTACTGATTTCTTAGAACTTAAGTAGCTTGTAGTCGAGCGAAATTTCATTTTAGGTTTTCCTTTAAAAGATCTTAGAAAAAGTAGTTATGAAAAGTTGGTTAAAGAGTTAGTTACAAATCTTTATTTATCAAAAAGAAAAAGAAGTATTTTTTCTTTCAAATTACTTTGCTTCTCCTTCTTCGTCTCTCAAAGCACAACACTAGCTTCATTGTCATTTCCTTGACTTAAAAAAATCCATTTAAAATTAACGCTAATTTAAAATCAACTAGACTTTATGTTTGTAGGGTCAATCAACTAGTCTAGGCTAGAGCCTTGATTTAGGTTGGAGAGGAAACTCTTCAAGGCTTACAAAAAAACATTGGAGTTAGTGCTAGGGAGTGTAAAAGGTCTAGTAAATGTGAAATTTATTTGGGACCCCCCTCTAACATAGGGGCTAAACACGAGGTTGTGTGGGGAAAGGTAGCGAAGATAACCCCTCCAAAGTCGGACCAAGCATAGCAGGGAACACATATTGAGGACTTGTCATGGGATATTGTTGGTCACATTTTCCACAGAGCTTCATGGATCTCGAATCCATTTGAGGTCCTCAGTTGTCTTCCAGACCACCTACTTCTGATACCCTCGATAGGTTTTGGGATTTGTTACCCTACTCATTGTGGTCCACCCGACTGTCGATTGTACCCTCCTGGTGACTATTTGCGAGATGGAAACCTAGTTGCCTTTATTTTAGGGACTTACACAGGTGATTACGGGGGTATACTGTGGTACCTAGGGCAGATGTCGGACCACACTTTGCAGAGTATACCCAGATGGTGCTTCCATTTTCTAGTTTCACTTGCACCGATAAGTTTTTCTAGTGTTGGTTGGCATAACTATTCTTCCAACTAGTTAGTGGTTTGCTTTCTTTGTCTCATAGGAAATTTTCTAGTGTGTGATTGGTATTCAATGTTAGAAAAATCCTTACTATGTCGTTGATATTCTCACACAGTGGAAGATCAAGAGCTCCATCAGTTGTGAAGGCTTCAAGGCTTTTCGCTAGTTAATTTGGAGCCACCAACGCCATCGTTATGGTGAAGACTTGACCAACAAGGGTCATTTGAGGTGACCAGGCCGCAGGAAACTGTTCCTGAGCCAACTTCGAGAGGGGAACACTCATATTCGGAGGAGAGAGGAATCTCTCGGTCCATATAACCCTCTAATAATTGACTTGTCAGTGCCACTTTTTATACATCTTGCCCCTCCAAGGATAACACATCACGAGTGTCAAATAGTCTTGCAAGCAGCAATGGAAGCAAATGCTACTACTTCATCAGGGAGTCCTCACATTCCCTCTACGACTACCACTACTGGGGGAGTTCTACCTTCTAACCCACCTTCATTAGTCTAGACCACAATGGTATCGACCACCTCTACTTTGGGCAGTGGTCTGATTATTTCTATGGCGGTGCTCACTGCACCATTCACACAGAGTGCGGTGGGTCCTCCGTTTTCATATGGAATGCCTGGCTTTGATATAAACTCTGTCCTCACCTACTCCACCCTACAGAGTAGGGGTATGGGGGAATGAATCTCAAATGATCCTCTGCAAGGGTCCATTGGGGGCACCTTAGCCTCCTATAATGATTTCCCTTACGGTGGGGGTCATATACCTCCTTCGTCCCCCTCGCTATGCAGTGCTCCACAACAACTCATTTGGCTGAACATGAGCTACATCTTGTTCATAGTAGGCAGTCAAGGAAATTCTTCCTACACCACGTCAGTGTGTTCAATGCCGTTCTCTTTGTTCGACTCGTTTGGAAACTGTTATCACACTAAGTTTCCTTGGGTCTTTAGCCTTTAGTTTTAATTTTTTTTCTAAGCCTCTAGATTTTAATTTTTGATTTATCCCCTTAAAAGTGTGTTTTCTTAGGTTCCCTTGATAAATAAAGGCTTAGGTCATGACTTATGTTTTTATCCTCACATAAACGTTTTGACCCGGAACCATTTTCATGACTTATATTTTGATCCCCTTCATGACTTGACACTGAGTTCGACTCACTCCACGATCAGCTTGACTTGACATACCACCTTCCTCACTCATGCCTTCGTAGCCTTTCCATGTTGTCCCCTTTGTCCTTTTCTTACTGGTCAAATCATTTTTTGAATGGGAGCGCTGCCAACTCACCAAGAGTTTTTGTAGTGCACTCCCTGCCCATCATGTTTTACCATGATTTGTGGTTATGGAGTTGATGTCATATCTTCCTTTTTTTCAGTGCCACGATTGGTTAAAACATGCTTTCGAGGTTTCATATTTATGAGTTTGCTAACGATTTTTTAATATTGAAAGTTCAAAGCTCTGCACTACAAAAAATTACTAGTTTGGACCAGTTAGCAATGGCGCTACCATATCAGATGTGGAACCTGAGGCCGAATTTCTTGTGATCTTCTCCTAATATTTATCTCAAACTCTGAGTTGTCATTATTCTCTAGGTATTCCATGGTTTTTTCCCCTCTGCATATCATTTTCAAGGATAAATTATCTCCCATAGTTTTGGTATTCATCTTGATTGCATAATTCAAGGAGAAATTTTCCCTCGCACTTTCCTATCAACCTCATCCACTCAAGCCTGCAACTACCATCACCCGACATATTCTCTCCATGCTCTCAAACTCTCAGTACCCAAGCAAGCTTCTTTTCCTACATGCATAATGTGCTACTCAGAAATGCTACTGAAATGTCGTTGCCTCTTCCCCTGCCTCCTCTACCTTTCAATTAGACTATTTTGAACCAGTTTTTTAAAGACTTTACAGTGTACCCCTTCACCATATCATTATTCCTCAATTTTAATACCTGTACATAGTCAAGGGAGGGAAATTTACAGCCATTGTTTCCTAGGCTAGTAATCAGTCTAAATTTGGGGAAATTTTCTGGAAAAGGGCAGCCACTCTTCACTATCAGATTCTTTTTGAGGTCTAACTCTTTGTTTCGTAGTCATCACCACTCCATATCTCTAAATATTTTTATCCTAAACTATGGAGACTCCTTAGAAGAAGAAGTCACACAAGGGAGGTAATGTGGCTAGAACTGAGCCTGCAGACATGCATCTATTCGAGGTAGAGCCCATGGCTAGAGAAGTTTTTCTAAGGGTGGGTTGCCTCACTTTCTACCAAAATATGAAAAGGGGTCATCCTAAGGTGACAAGGTAGTTTTCTTTACATTTTTATGGCCTGAAGACTGTTGGATTACTGAGAGGGGGGGTGAATAAGTAATAGAGAAATTTAATCCTTTTTAACCATATAATCCAAGTATTATATCAATGTAACATTATCATCCAATAACTGCAGAGTAATAGGCAATGAACAAATGAAAAATCATACACATACATAGTACACTATATTTTTATGTGGAACCCCAAAGTGGGAGAAAACCACAAAATGCTTTTTCTTATATGTCTTGAAGAATTACATTCATTGGAAGCACCAATTTTCTTTGTTTTCCAGCTGCAACTGGAAGGAGGCTCCAACCCCCTAGTTTCTCAGGATACAACCTAAGGGAAGCTCCAACTCCCCAATTATTTGGCTACAACCAGAAGGAGGCTACAACCCCCTATGTTCTCCGGCTACAACCGAAAGGTGGATACAACCACTTGTCCTTTCCCCGTCCAACCACCCTAACGTATAAGTAGAATGATGGAACCACTGCCACATTATCACTGTGAGATATATTGTTGTAAAATTGTACCAATCAACCTATAACAAGCAACCTGTACCAATAAATTCAACCATGCATCAACCATGCATCAACCTGTACCTCAACCTGTAATCAACCTGTACCATAAACAAGTGCATCAACCATGCACCAACCTGTACCAACTAACATGTAATCAACCTGTACCATAAAAAAGTGCAACCAACCATGTACCAAGTATATACCAATCGTGTGTTGAATACTCATCAACTATGACTCATCAATATGTACCAACATCATCAACTATACAGCTCATGTATCTACCAACTCATCAACTACTTGTCTCAACAATGTACCCAACTTGTATCTCAACCGAAATCCCTCATCAATTTCATCATCCAAATCTGATTTGTAACTCTATAATAGACTTGGTGTATATGATCACATTCCTACAAACCTTCCTTAACTTTAACAATAAGAGACTAGCATTTTCATCAAACTCTTCTTTAGTCTCACATGCCTAGTTTTGGATTAGTCAACAATCCTAACTTGAAATAATCATAACTTTGTACCTATAATGAATAAATATATGAAACTGATACACAATGTTCTTAAGTGTGTTTTATGCAATTCCTCCAAGTGTCACTACTTGGAACCTCTCAGAAAAGGAGTTATAGAAAAAATTACATACCTTGCTAAATTCTAGCTTATTCTAGAGAGCGACCTTGTAGAGCGTGCCCCACATGGAATATTTGTTGAATCGATCTAAAACTTAGAAAGCATCATCAAAAGAATTTATCCTTCATTGAATTCCGACCTTCTTTTCTTCACCTTCCCTTAGAAATTTGGCTTAGATATCTTTTGGTTACCTCAGAAACCTATAGGTATTCAATATGCTCAAGTGTATCTAAAATGAGAGAGCCTTGCCTCTTATTTATACTCTCCAAGTAGCTTCCTTAAAAACATCTTCTAGGTCACTTTGCCCACTTTCCTTACTTTAGGGTTAACCCACTTCTAATTTCTCCTTTAAATTTATTATTTAAATAATTTATTTTGTATTCAATTTGAATTATAGTACACTCATCACTTCACTTTATTATTTACCTTTTAAAATCTCTTAAACCACTTTGACTACTTTGACCTTTTGGGGCTTCTAGATGACATATGAGGGTCCTCCAACTTCGTAAGGCCATAACTCTCAAACCCTGAGGATTTATGTGAAGTTCCACACACCACCAGAAATGGAATGACATGTACTATCCATATAGAATAGTATTACCTAAAAATATATCAAAATGCATACCATTATCCATCAAACAAACGTGGGTCCATTACCCAAACCTGGGTTCTCCAACTTCTAATAGCCATAACTCTTTAACCATGAGGATTTATGTGAAATTTCACATACCAATGGAAATGGCATGACAATAACTATCCATCTAGGATAGTTTCACTGAAAAATTCATTAACCTTCATCTCATTTTTCCACAAATAAGCATGGGCTCTCTAACCATACTTTTAGGATAACTCAATCCAAAAAGCGTCTTCCCGTGAGGAATTTCACCATAAGGGGAACAATTTGGAGTTCATCCATTTGTACTTATTATCAACCATGACAAGACAATAATGAGTCATATTTACATCAAACAAACTTGGGTCCATTACCCAAACCTTTGTGCTACTGGAATTCACTATCGTACTTTCTCCAAGGGTTGACATCAATCTCAATACCACTCTCCAATATTTGACATCAATCACTAAGGGTTGACATCAATCTCAATATCACTCTCCAATAGTTGACATCAATGACAACCAACAATCCATACCAAATATCCTTCAACCTAAGCCAATTGTCTGCCAATCTCCCCCTTTGGCATTGATGGCAACACCAACATTGATGGCAACACTTAGTCATGATAAAATTCATGCTTATAATATTTATCAATGTTTCTATCTCTCCCCCTTTGACATCAATGGAAAAGAGTATCTCCCTTTGGGGCTGCTCCCCCTAACTGAACTCTCCTTGGGGATGCTCCTCCTATCTACGTGCCCTTGATTTTTCTTTGTGTTTATAATCCTCTAATTACTCTCTTTCCCTTCATATGAATAATATCTCCCCCTTTGATAAAGGGTATCACTCTGAAATAATATCTCTCATTCTTCCCTTGTGATAATTTCTCCGCTTGAAAACATGCCTCTATTCTCTCTCTCCAAGAATTTACCTTTTGCATCTGATAAATCTCCCCCCCTTTGTCCTATTTATGGTGCTTCCTCGTGTACATCTAAGAAATATAATATAAGCATTAAAAATTATTCATTTTGGAGTAGAAATTACTCCTTGTCTCTGGCAAAGATATTCAAAGGCTTCCCGTGGAAGTGGTTTTGTAAAGATGTCTTCCACTTGTTCTTTTGTACCCACATACTCAACTTTGATGTTCTTTTCTGCAACCTTCTTCCATAGAAAGTGATACTTGATCTGAATGTGCTTTGTCTTGGAGTGCATTACAGGGTTCTTTGAGATACTGATGGTGCTTGTATTATCACAATAGATTGGAATGGGCTCATCATACTCAACTTGTATATCTGTCAGAGTTTGTTTCATCCAAATAACCTGTGTATAACATGATGCTGCTACAATATACTCTACCTTGGATATATATAAAGGTACTGGTGATTGTTTCTTTCTTAGCCATGATACTAAACACTCACCCAAGTAGAATGTTGCTCCATTGGTGCTTCGCTGGTCATCAATACAACCTGCCCAATATGCATCTATGTAGGCAATAAGTGATAGATCCTTTCCTTTTGGATACCATAATCCAAACTCTTATGTTCCTTTGAGATATCTGAAAATCCTCTTCACTGCTAATACATGTGATTCCTTTAGTGCTTCTTGAAATCGTGCCACTTGTCCAACTTCTTGCATTACATCTGGTATGGATGTTGTCACATATAGTAAGCTACCAATCATTGGCCTATATTGCCTCTGGTCTGTAGAATTTGAATCATCATCTTTGCTCAACTTGCAACTGGTTTGCATAGGAGTCGTAACTGGTTTGCAATCTTCCATTCCAAACCTCTTAAGCATTTCTCTGATATACTTAGTTTGAGAAATCAAAATTCCTTGGTTTCTTTGACATATATGAAGACCCAAAAATAAGGATAGTCCTCCAAGTAATGACATTTCAAATTCATTATACATATCCTTTGCAAATTTCTGTCTTAACTTATCATTAGTAATTCCAAAGAAATATCATCAACATAAATTTCAATTAATAAAATATTACCTCGAGTTACCTTGATGTAGAGGTTGTTGTCTGCACTTCCTTTCCATAGTTCATAGGGATTTTTGTCATTGTTGTTTCTGAGCATTACTCTGTTTTGAATGTGAACTAATGTATGCATTGCATGTGTCCAAAAAATATCTGTCAATTTGGAATCCATTAGCATTGTTCGATCCATTTCCTTTGTAATTATGATGCATTATGATAATGTTCATTTTTCTTTGAACCACTCTTTCAACCAATATATGAATCCATTATGTCATACACTATCATATATCTATCCAAACCTGTTAAGCTTTATTACGAATCCATCTTTGTCCATACTGCTAAAGACTCGCACAATTGTCCATAATGCTGACCCATTTATCACTATACTATCATGAAGTCTTGATTAATATATCAAACTGTATTTCTACTAACTGATTGCTCTGAATCCGTCTTCTCAAACTCTGCAAGTTGCTCGAAGGATGGTTCTTTGGTCTGTCACATCTATAGCATAGAATCCCCCTGTCTAATATTCATATTATTGGAAATCTCTAATTCAGATTGCTTAGAACAATTCTTGCTCTGATGTGTATTCATCATCATCATCATTGGTAGATTCATCATCTCTTTAGCTCTAACTTATTTCTTTCTATCTGTGGATTCATCTTTCACTACAATGCCTGAAAGTATAATCTCTTGATCCTGTTTGTTATTTACCTATCCTTCCTTTCTTTCCATTATTTTCCAAACCTTTCTGTATCTAACATCTTTCCTTTTCTCTGTAGAATTTTCTTCATCTCGTTTTATTGCCAATATTGCGATCTCTAGTACCTGGTCTTTGTTCACCTGTTCTTCCTATTTTCGTATCCATAATTTCTTATATTTGATATCAATATTCTCTTTCATGGAAGTATCAATCATGCTTCTACAATCACTAGCTATGTGTCCATAGTTATGAATTTGTAACACTCAATGTTACATGCACAACATAGGCATAGTCTGCTTGAACATTTATTTTATAATCCCTACAATCTGCAACCTTATGTCCAAATTTAGTACAATAAAGACAATGACCATAAAATAAATTTTCATATCTGGGAGTGAATGATCTTCTTTGTGGCGTAGTCCTTTTGAATTTTTTCTTTGACTGATCATGATCATGACTAAAGCTTCTTTGTGGCTTGAACATGGATGGTATTCTTGAAGATGTATCTTCAATAGTTTTCTTAGATTTTGGTTGACCATGATTCCTTCCTTTGAGTACTTTTGCATAACTCTTTCTATTTTCTTCATTCTTCTTTTCTAGCAACGTAGAGTGTTTTTCTTCATTCTCTACTACTGATGTGGATGTTTCTGTCTCTTCAACGTGCTTGTTGAGTTTGACAATTTTGAATCTTAGTGTAAAAACTTCTTCTTCAAGATTCTCAACCTATTCTTCTTTCTTCATTGTTTGAGACTTAATGGCCTCTTCTGTTCTCTTTTCTTCTTCAAGTTGTATTTTCAATGTAATTATTTCTTCTACCAGTCTTCTCTCTTCTTGACTAAACTCTTCCTCAAGTTGGTTTAAGTCATTGGTTCTTTCCTTGAGATGATCCATCGGTATCTTTTCTCTCTTTTCTTCTTTTTTCCTTTTGTGCTGCTATGTTGGATTCTAAACATTTCTTTTGATATTCTAGAGTTTCTTCAATTCTTCTAGCCTCTTCTAGTCGAGCTCTTAAATTCTTGATGACCTGCTAATATTTTTCGAAACCTTGAACACTTTGCTTTTGCTTCATCAATTCTTTCTTGGATGACTTGTTTTATTCTCTTTCTTTCCTTAGATATTTAATTGCACTGATCAATTTTTCTCTGTAATCAACTTTTGCTTCATCATACTCTTCCTCTTCTGACTCTGTCTAACATGATGAGCATCTTTCTTCTTGTTCTGTATCTTCATCTTCTTTGGCACTTTCTGGATTTGCGATGGGTGAAGAATATATGTCATGTAAATTATCCCAAATTTCTTTGGCTGATGAACATTTGCCAACCTTTTCTCTTACTATTTTAGGTAATCCTTCCCAGATGAAATCCATTGTTATTTTGTTATTCTTCTTCAATTCGTTCTTGGCTACAGTATTTTTCATTTTTGAACTATCATATCCTGTAACAACTGATAGCCAAATATAATGTCCCTGTGCCTGTAAAAATAGTTTTGTCCTTCTACTCCACATCTCATACTTAAAACCATTATGGCCATTAAAAATTGGTACTCCATTCTTAGAATAATCCATGATATCCTTCCAGTGGTTAAATTGTTTCCTGAAGGAACCTCGCTCTGATACCAATTGTTGGATTACTAAGAGGGGGAGTGAATCAGTAATCGAGCAATTTAATCATTTTTAACCATATAATACAAGTGTTATATCAATGTAGCATTATCATCTAATAACTATAGAGTAAGTAAGCAATGAACAAATGAACAATCATACACATACACAGTACACCAGTTTTTTTACGTGGAAACCCAAAGTGGGAGAAAACCAAGGAATTATTTTTCTTATATGTCTTGAAGAATTACATTCATTGGAAGCACCAACTTACCTTGTTTTCCAACTGCAACTGGAAGGAGGCTCAAACCCCCTAGTTTCTCAGGCTACAACCTGAGGGAAGATCCAACTCCCCAATTATCTAGCTACAACTAGAAGGAGGTTACAACCCCCTATGTTCTCCAGCTACAAGTGGAAGGTGGATACAACCACCTGTCCTTTCCTTGTCCAACCACCCTGATGTATAAGTAGAATGATGGAACCATTGTCACACTATCACTATGAGATATATTGCTGTAAACATGTACCAATTAACCTGTACCAATAACCTGAACCATGCATCAACCATGCATCAACCTGTACCATAAACAAGTGCATCAACCATGCACCAACATGTACCAACCAACCTGTAATCAAACTATACCATAAACAAATACAACCAACCATGTACCGAGTATGTACCAATCACGTGTCAACTATGCATCAACTATGACTCATCAATATGTACCAACATCATCAACTATACACCTCATGTATCTGCCAACTCATCAACTACTTGTCTCAACCATGTACCCAACTTGTACCTCAACCAAAATCCATCATCAATTTCATCATCCAAATCTGATTTGTAACTTTGTAATAGACCTGGTGTATATGATCACATTCCTGCAAACCTTCCTTAACTTTAACAACAAGAGACTATCATTTTCATCAAACTTTTCTTTACTCACACATGCCTAGTTTTGGATTAATCAACAATCCCAACTTGAAATAATCATAACTTTGTACCTATAATGAATAAATATTTGAAACTGATATACAATTTTCTTAAGTGTGTTTTATACAATTTCTCCAGGTGTCACTACTTGGAACCTCTCAGAAAAGGAGTTATTGCAAAAAATAATCTGGTTGGAGAGTTTGATAAAATATTGAGGATCATTTAGAGGTACTTCATGTGTGAAGGGAGGTTCAATACACTATACCAGTACCATATAAGGATTCTGCTGCATTTTACTGGAAAAATTGAAATGAACATTCCCTTCTATTTGCTAAGGAGCATAGGAAAGATGTCAGACAAGGTTCAATCCAAGTCAAAGGTTGTGGATACTAGCATTTTTCATTCTAGGTTGATTAGAATGTTGGTTGTTGAAGAGATGAGAAAGAAGAAAATATCATGGGAACACTTCATTATTTCTTATCACATGAAATTGGACACAACAACTACTCCTTAGTTATAGATAGCAAGTCCTTTTCCATCCACCAGTGATGCTCAAACATGTACTAGCAAGAAAAGAAAGAGCAGAGTTACTGTTCAAGATCAAGAAGCCATCAAGGAGGTTGCAAGAACTGAGGAGGATACCTATCATTATCCACAAAGAGACCTTTCACCCCCTCCTACACCAGAGTTAGAAGAGGTTCCTTCCTCTACTAAAACTACAACAAAGAAAGGGAAGAAGCTACACTTCTCTTCATCTCGTTCAACATCTAGCACCAATATCAGAAGGCCTTTCACAAGGTCATCAACTCTTAAAGGGGTTGTTGAAGAACAAGTCCTACCAAAGATCTCCATTCTAAAGAAGAAGAAAGATAAAGGAAATGACATTGAGAAGCCTACTGAGATAGAAGAAGTAATCTTTGTGTAGCAATAGGAGGAAGCCATGAAAAAGCCCGTTGAGACTGTTCACTTCACTACTCCACCTAGTAGCCATATGTTCAAAAGATTGATCAGGAAACTTAGGGATTCTAGGAAGGAGGTGGCTCATTTGAAAGAAGAAGGCATGTCTGACAGGGTTAATATGAAAGAACTCATGGATGGCTACATCCACACTCTTGATCTAGCAAGATTTGCAGCAAGAAGAGCCCAACCTCTTCATAAGAAAATCAAGAACCTCTATAGGCAAAACATAGACTTTCAATCTTAGAACATAAATCTCAAAGTAGAACTACAACTCTTCCAAGATGAAATGGATCAAATAAACTTGAATGTATTGGTTGAAGCTGCTATTGAAAAAGAGAAACCAACAACCAAGGAAAGCATAGTTCTAGTGAAGAAGCCTATTATTGCTAAAGGGAAGCATATTGGTGTGCCAAAGGGAATTCCTCCTTCTACAAGAAGGAGTGTTAGGTTAATGAAGTAATTGGTGAAAGGTGAGCTCCATTTTTTAAGATGGCCCCTTTTTGAAAAGATAAGTAATTAAGGAAATACTACATCTTCCACCTATATAGGCTATATAGGCTTCTAGTGCTTACTATTCAGAGTTTTGGGTTTTTGCAAAGAATTAATCCCTTCAACAGTAGTAGTGCAGAAATTTCGTAGTGCTATGGCACTACGGAATAGTCTATTTCTCATGTTCCATCAGTCTGCTACCTATAACACTGCTAAATCACCTAAGACTAATGGAACTGCTAACTTCCCAAGGGTGCTACCAAATCTGTCAACGTTGAAGTGATGGTGCTGTAATTTATGATGGCACTACCAAATTGCACACAGACACACAAGCGGGTGCTACTGAAATTTTAACAGAGAGTGAATTATACAGGTGGGTGCTACCAAAATTTTGACAGAGACACATAAGAAGGCGCTACCAAAATTTTGACAGAGGCCGAATTTTTCACAGAAGACACACAGGCTTGGCGCTACTCATTCGACTTGTCTATTTTGGAGGCTGTGCTACAGAATCACAGGAAATTTGGTAAAGGTGCTACAAAGGCTCGCTATTCAGAGCGCTACCAAATGATGCTACAAACAAGTACCAGGAATCAAGGGGAGTCAAATTAGCATCTTTATGAATAACTGATGATGTGGAGAATTGTAGAGATAGTAGTTGGCATCATGATGACAGTTACATGCCCCATGAAGGAAACTTGGCAAGCAAGGAGTTGCTCATCAAAGGAATATCAAGTTAGTTCAAATATTGGTTGGATCAGTGACCAACATTTTCCCCTTTTATAGCACATTTGTTAGTTTAAGTTGTTAGATGGAATAACTGCTTGGAGGTTTTCATGGGAAGAAGGCCAGCTCGCACCTCCAGCTATTGCCTCCCCTTTTGTTATAAATAGATAGTCTAAATTCTTTAGTAGGTTAGAATGGTTGAGCTAAGCTCCCTTATGCTGTAATATTTTGATGAAGTTACTATGAACTGGTTGTGTACTTGATTTGAGATATCTTGGTTAATAGAAATCATCTTTATTATTCCAGCTTATTTTCCTCTGATGATGAAGTATTCATGCTTGAATGATTCACATGGATTTTTTTGGTGATATTATGATGAATGTTTGATTATAATATCATTATGATGTTTCTTTAGTGTCCTTAAACTTTGAACTCAAGAAGATCTCGTGTTAGAGTTTTTCTTCCTTAGGTTGCTTGCAGACCTAATGTTTATAGAAACCTTTACATTATTCTCACCAAAGTCTTCCCTCTATTCACCTTTACTCCCATGTACTGATTGAAGTTAGTCAAGACCTGGATTGATCATGCATGCTCACCCAAGTTTCTGAGTTAGAACATTATCATCTTGAGTCTTATCCATTTGACCCCCTAAAAACTCATTTACATTTAAACATAACCTGATGGGTACTAGGATTACCTTCCATGCAATCTGAGGGTGATTACTAATGCTAACATAAACAATGATTTCTCATCAGTTGTCGTCTTGATCAGGGTCAGCCCTGGTTTTGGACCACAAAATCCTGTGCAGGGTACTATTCCTACACAGGGGGAAAACAAAGGAGTCTTTTCCTCACAAGGACTCTGGAATCTGTGGCAGGGATCAGTTCCCTCGTCAGGGATGCCGACCAGGGGAAACCCCTTCCATGGTCAATGGAACCCCGGGAAAGGCTCAGTACCTATGCCCATTGGATCGATAGGGGGCAACCCTTTCCATAATATTTGGAACACAACACAGGGAGAAATCCCTGCCTAGCCCTCAACGTCCAAATACGAGACTCAGCCAATGAGTTCCCAACAAACACAATATCTATTCACTAGCCAAGGCCATGGTATTTACCAGAACCCTGTCCAACAACCTACCTTTTCCTGGAAACCTGGTGCCAGCCAAATTCCAGGCTCCTTTCCTCCTGTACATAGTCAACAACCTAAACTATCCTTTCTGGCGACGTTACATTTTCCAGACTTATCAATGTTGTTAAATGACCGAATATGTCATGATCCACATTGGCCTCCCATGCCGACGAATTTTCCCTCGGACATTCTAAAGTTTGAAGGTAAGCCTAACAAATATCTAGGCAATCATGTGACCACGTTTGACCTATGGTACTCGTCAAACTCTCTACGAGACAACTCCGCTCAGTTGGGTCTATTTCAACGCAATCTTATCGAGAGTGATGCGAAATGGCACATTGAGCTCGGCCGCTCAAGATAATATTTATTTAGTGAATTGGCTATGGTTTTTCTCAACCATTTCTAACTACCTGTGAGATATGATGTTGGCACTGAATTGTTGGCCAATGTCAAGCAAGCAAAGGCTGATCATATCTCAAGTCACATCTAAGAGTGGCGACATCGGAAGAGTTTGATAAAAGTATCGGTTCCATTGGATTTCCTGCTGGAGTGGTTCCTTAAGTCTTTGGTACCATAGTTATCCAAGGACTTTGCAACGACGAGGGTCTTTTTTGAGGAAGAGACGATAATGAGATATCAACAACTTGAACTAATATACTCTCAGTCTGGTTTACTTTACGAGGTTTTTCCAGATGCGCCATGGTCTATCCTTGATAAGACCAGACACAAGTCTGGACCACATGCCGATGGCATAGTTGGTTCAGCACAAGCGAAGCCCACTGATCAGTTGTTAAATCAATTGCAACAATTGTCGATATAGTAGACAATGGCCAACCAAAACTCTAGTTCAGTTTATCCCCCTACTCAAACATCGGATGTACACAGTGTGCAGTCAACAAACCCGAAGGCCAACCAACAGCCTGACGGAAAGAAAAAACAGTGAAACAAGAAGGGTAAGGGGGATAAGAAACCCACCAATAATGTTGGCGGTGGAAACACGGAGAAAATAAAGTTGAAGTATCCATGTAACCTTTGCACGAAAGACCATTCAACTCACCTATGCCCTCGGCTTGCGAAGGTCCAAAAGTTATTGGAGCAACAACAACCTACTGTGTTAACGAACCCATTTCCACATGGGAAAATTTTGACTCAAGCCTCTTCGAGCACGGATGGGGGAAGTCAGGGACCCCCTCCATCTTCTAGTAACCCGTCAGCTGCAAACATTTATATGTTGAAGGGTGATGCTAACATAGCAACCAGGGAACACGATTACATAATTCCAAACACTGCTGAAAAGGGTAACGAAGCTGAAAACCCATAAGTTCCTCTCCATATTGAGAAGACGATGGGAGAAAAAATGAAACGCATCCTGAAAGGGGCATTCATGAAATATTTGCACAATCCAAATGCGAGGGCCTCCCATAATTACTCTGTGGTGGAGGATTTTTCATAAACCCCTTACGTGATGTTTGTTTTGGAGGTCCTCCAAAGCTTCCCTTCACAGAGAAAGGCCCTATTAGCTTCCTTATGATATGCTAAGACCTGTAATTCGGGAACGTAGGAACATCACCATAGTGAAAAATTGCAGTTAACAGAGACCCAAAAATGGAATCAGTGGATGAAAATGTGACACATGGTAGTGACGTGGAGGAATGAGCAGGAGACACATGGCATTTAGATCGACGAGTAAGGAGGAGATACATGGCATCCACGTGTGAATTTTGTGGAAAATGTGTGGAATAGTGGAATCGAGATGGTGATCTTTGACCATTATATATAGAGAAGATCAATGATGGGGGTGGCTTGGCTATTCATAGTCTAAGGGGGAAGGATAAGATTGTTGAATAAATGCTTTAGAGTGCAACAACTTGTGGGAGTTCGATAAATGAACTCTGAACAAAGGAAATGGAAATTGAATAAGAATCATCCTTAGGGACCATGTAGGATCAATATCTACCACCCATCATCATGATTGTTTCGAGTTCTCTTACAATGTTTTGATGCAAGGATATTGAAATTTGATATCAAAGGAATATTATGCTGAGTGGGTAGTGGGTGCAGGACAGATATAAATCATCCATGATGTGATAATCGATGATGGAGGATGAATGTTGAATGAAGCCTGATAACATTAAGTTTTTGTCATAACCATGAGGGTCTATAGAATGCAAATGCCAGGGGAAGTGCTACAGGTAAGTTCTTAAGAGTATAATCTCAGGGACATAGCTACTAGTCATGAGAGGAAATATTCAAAGTTTGAAACGAGATATTCACACAACAAAGTTCAAATATGCGTAAACATAGGTAATTGGATATTTGTTCTGAGGAAACTTAGGCCCATGAACTAGTAATTAGAGCAGATCGATCTAAGTTGAGCAGAAATAAAATTTCAAAATTATGCATACTGTGGATTTTAAGCTGAGAGGTCATCATTTTTGGTATCAGAGCAGGAAATTTAAATTTTACTATGTATTTAATTTTATAATGAAATACCTTAAATGAACGAAGTTCATTTTTGGTATCAGAGCACAATTTTTCTCTAAAATTAGATAGATAAATATGTAATTTTGACATTGCGTATATAACAATAGAGAACTCAAAGGTTTAGCATAGGAACTTGCATATTGCAGATTTAACAGAACAGAAGAAAAAGGAATTGGATATATAATTCCTTTGTAGATTAGTGCAAAAGCATTGTGACAAGGAGTTATCCATTCAATGCATTGAATGTGGAAGACAAGATCATGAATATATCTTTCGGGTATTGAGTCTGGTATTTTATAATTAACTTTAGTCATGAGGAATTTTGAATGCAGGTATCTAAGAAGGAACTGATAACAACCACTGACAGCCATTAGAGATGTGACAGAGGAAGAGGGAGCAAATCGAGCTCTCAAGTGATGGAGAAGCTTGTGGAAGAACCTTGCAGCAAAGGATGTTGTAGATACTTCCAATTGAATATTGGAAGTAAGGAGGACAATTGGAGTTCTCAGAGAGTGTGAGAAAAGGTACATAAGCTAGAGAATAACAAAGGATTTCTCAAAAGGTTCCCGTGGAGATAGGACCAGAAGGATACAAAGAGGTTAATCTTAGGAGAAAAGCTTGAGTTGGTATTAGGTATAAAATGAGGAGATTTTCTACAAATGCTTGATGCAAATTGTTATCACTCCAAGAAACTCCTTAGGGTTGTAGGCTAAGGATGCTTGGTAACTTAAGAAATCACTAATAATCAAGTGTTTGGAACAATGGGATAACTAAGAAGGCTTAGCAAAAAGACAACATGTCATTTCTCTAAATAAACAGTGCTTCGAGAAACTAGATATCAGTTACAGAAAATAATCAAGGTATGAAGAAAAACATTCAAGATAACCGAGTACAAATCTGTAGGGTTATACAAGAATATAAAGAAGATCTAATTCATATCCATGAGCTATATAAGAAGATGACAGTTCTGAACAACTAAATTGAATAGAATTAAATATAGAGTAATGGAAAATGTGGACAGACTAATATATAATGACCAAAGAAAACTATGATTCTTATAACAAAACAGAGTCAAAGTACATAGCCAAAGTGTATCCAGGATTGAACCCTTGTCTCTTAGGAAAGATAGGAATTTATAGCCTTTTACAATCAGTTTTCAGATCCTAAAACAATGGATCTGATATTCTAAAAATAGAAAGTCAAAACTGATTTACAAAAGATAAGGAGAGATCCTCAAGATGAGGTCAATCCATATATAAGAGTAGTAGATTGCTGATGAAGTGCAGTTTTAGCCTCCCAAGGATGTTTGATTTGGTCCTCCAAAGATAAAATTCAAATTTGGTGAAGTGTGCAAAAACCCTGATATTCTGCCTTTGAAAAAGATGCCAAATGTAGTTGAAAAACCTCTTTCTGACCTTATTCCTCAAAACTAGCCTTTGAATTAGACTTGATAATTCAACACCTGTCCATTTGAAGTGGTTTCAAACCATTCAAACTCAAAAAATCCCGATCTGGGCAAAAATTTGATTATTCTGGCCATGACAGGCTTTCACCAGCTAATTTACTCGAAAATCCGCTCCTTAGCTGGTGAAAGGTGGAGCTTTCACCTGCTAACTAGCAAAATTCAAGACGGGTTAGCTAGTGAAAGCACAAATTTGTTTAAAATCAAATTTCTCAGTCATGGACAGTCCATTTTTCATGCTTGAATAGTCGATCGACATCTAGAAATCCTAAGATTTCCAATGGTGCTTTCAAATATTCATTTGGAGATCTGAAAGATAGTCAAATTTTCCATACAAGATTAGGCATCATTCTTTAAAAAATGACAGTGCATTTTTGATCGCTAACATCTGGCTCCAACTAGGATGGAGTCCTCCCTGCGAGGTATACAAGAACCTGGTAGGCCCTGTGCCTTTAGTATTGGGAATGGATTCATTCAACCTTTACAATTTATCATCTGGCTATTTTCCAAAGTTTGTTGTTGTAAAATGGAATGACCTTCAGTAACAGCTGCAACTATTGAACTGAAAATGTCATCTGCTAAGACCATATCAGATGCCTCCTTTGCGACCTCTTTAGTATAAGGATCTTCCACGAATCTTTGATGCTAAGTTTTTCTTGATTTGGTGGAGAAAAACTTCTATTTGGGCAAAAATACACCTTCGCTGGCCAGTCTCAGGTTTCACCAGCTATTTTGCCTTAAGATTTGCTAGTTAGCTGGTGAAAGCTCTGCCTTTCATCAGCTAACTAGTTATAATTCTGCCTTCTGTGCTGGTGAAAATTTTGTTTTATCTTTGAGAAGAAAATAATGCAGAGCAACAATGATCCTTCATAGAGTGTTAGATTCTTCACCAGTTGCTCAATAAAGTGTTGTCGACACTTGATGTTTGAACCTCAAATGACCTGCAATGCTTGATTCAAGAATTGATGTGCTAAGCAAGCGAGGAAAAAAAAAATTAGAGATATCGAAATAATTTAATAAATGACACCACAGCTGCAGAGCATACAAAAAGAAATCCAAATGCACAACTGTTGTTATCTATGGATGGAATTTGATAGCAACGCAAGAAGGATCTTCTTGCTAGGGCATATGGGAATTTCTTGATCAACTTCTTTGATCATTTCCTCAAGCTCAACAATACCAAATTCCTGGCAGATTTGATGAAGCTCATCTGGATTAATTTGCCTGCTTCCGTTGTTGCCAAAATAAAAAGAGGCAAAATGGGATGCTCCTCACGTTCCATCTACTTCTGTAAAAACTGAATTTCTTCCTTTGAATATCCACCCAAGTCAATATCATTTTTCCTAGTTAAAAACAGAGTATAGCCAAATATAAATGACCGAGCTCCTGTAGATTGCACTGATTGCTTACTGACTGTGTAGTCTGGCCCTTGCTAATGTTATGATCCTCCAATATTCACAGTTTTTCCTTATATATTTTTAGAACCAAAACTTCTCCTGCATTTTCTTTTGAAAATTATTCAATACTTTCACGTGCTAATTCCTCTTGAATTAGTTAATGTTGGATGTGACATAGTGGATTCAAAACTATCCCCCAATCTAGATGTTTGACCAGGTATAGATGCATGACTATTTTCAAAGGAAAAAGAAGCAGGTCTCAAGATTCTATATGCACCATGCTCTTGGATAGAAAACCAAACAACTTCCATAATCGTTATATCTTCTAGGTTCAAGTAAAAATTATCATCTCTGTTGTATTGACCAGGCAAAGGTTTGGACCTTGTCTCAGCAATCCCCAGATGAAACATGAGTTGCGAGAATCCCATTTGTATCTGAAATTAGATTGGGAACAATAAGATCCTGTCTGTCAGCTTCTTCAGAGGATAATTTATGTGCAACATGCATAGCCTCTTTTCCTTTATGCATTATTTTTTCTTCAGCGTGTTCAAAGCCATTCTCATTTTTTTTTGAGCTACCACACCATCATCCTCCATTTGTTGTGATTGTACTAAAGAGGCCACGATCATGCCAATAGCCAATCCTATGGCCAAATGGAAGTTTTCACATCACCATTTCCCATGCACAATGTTTTGGATGTTAGTGCCTGTATAATGTGTTCTGTGGTTTGCACAAACCTAAGCAATTCACCCATGTACTTCTGGTTATGAGCGGCCTGTGTAATAAATGTAAAATGATAATGTTGTTGCTCCTTTGCAAGAGTCGATGCAACTACAACAATAGGAAAAACTTCACCTTTTATGCCAAAAATCTATGAACACAGCTCTAGGGCATTTATGAATGGAATCCTGGATACCCGTTCGTCTCTCTTCTTGGCGTTTGCATGACTTTAACCTTCTCAGCATACAAATCTGAGTTTTCTTTGCAAGATTGATACCTATTAAATAACAAAACAATGATCTATCAATGCAATCTCTACTCGGCCATATCACACACCAAATGAAATGTTTGTTGGGTGATCTACAAATTAAAAATTCGACACCTGTGTTTTCTCTCCCTAATCCAGTTCTGCAAGATACTAGATATATAAAATATGCAGAACAGAAATGAAATGATAGAAATGACAGAATAACAGTAAAACATCCAACATAATCTTCACAATACACAGAAATGATATACGAAATAGCAACAGAAATAGCACTTTGAATCAGATAGCAATGTTCACAGGCCTCTTCGAGGGGGTAACCTCCAATCGAGCAGAGCTCTGTTACAATAATATCCAAGCTAGGGTTCTCATACCCTCGACTCCTATTTATACTAAAAAGAAGCATCTAGAGGAAGATCCTTCTA
>ML789727.1:227989-240966 GCA_009831015.1 Picea engelmannii
TCATACCCTCGACTCCTATTTATACTAAAAAGAAGCATCTAGAGGAAGATCCTTCTAGAAGCGGAAGCTTCTATTAGGTCTTCTTACATCCGCCTTATTCTATTTTATTGAAATGTCTTATTAATATTGACCTTTATTACATCAGAATATATTGATCTACCTATGTGCGGGTTAGGACCTTAACAAGTTCCGATCACACTGCAACTCCATAATTATTGGTGAATCATGAAGATCCCCCACATTCATCGCACAAATGAAATCAAAAACATAAAAATATTAATTTCAACAAACCATTTCGACCAGACTCTCTGCAAATCCGATCAAATTCTGGAGCATACATAACAATGCTCACAACTTCACACACCGAACGACCAATAGATGTGGAACCACGCTGTCCTTGAACATACTAAAGCAATCCTGGATTAAATTGGGCGAAGAATACCTCACACGAGATATCTCAGACTTAAGAACATGAATAACATTGTTGTGTCCAGAATCTAGACAAGAGGAGGTATACCACCTGCAATAGTAATTTCCCACTTGCTTTCATCATCATCATAGCCAAAGTCATCTTTAGTTCCGCCTGCTCTTTTACCCTCAGATGTTCCATCATAGTTTCTGGCTTCAAACATAGAATTCATTATTTCTTTCACTGACAATGCTTCATGATAGGCTTTGATCATGTTCTTGTAGGTCTTTGTATGCTGGAAAGTCAGACACACCCCTAGCCTCCATAAATTTGTTAATGCTTAATTTCATTTGGCTAAGTGTCATTAAGTTAGGTCGGTCAATTGGAAGTGTCTTTGAAACAATTCCCTTTACATCCCTTGAATATTTGTAATGAGAGTGATGCACAGAAGAAGATGCGTTCTTTGACTTATGTTTAGGAAGAAGATGCCTGCTTGTTTTTCGACCATGAACAAATACTGTCCAACGCTTCAATGCGTGACCAACAACTTTATAACCCCCATGGAAGAATATAGCATGATTAAGATCTCATCGTTTTGCTTCGATAACTGTACTCCATGTGTGACAGATGGAACAGTGCCTTCCAAAGAATGTGTCTCCATCTATTCAACAAACGTGTCCCTGTATACTGTAGGAGATTCTATGACCTTTAGCCATGTAATACTCCTGCTGCCATGATCCAAAACTGATCTTGGGGCGGGAACTTGAATTAATTCAGATACTTTTCCCATTGAACCACCCATAACCACAAAGTGAACAGTCCAGCCAACAACATCAACTGCCCCAGAGACTATGTCATTGGCACTTAAGAGTTTCCAACAAATAACATGGTTGTCCCCTCCAACTCCAGATGAAACTTGGTGTTTCCCCTGCTGGTAGTGAATGACATTGATCTTTTCTTCCTTTGAATGCTCAAAAATTTTGATCTGTATAAGTGTATAACGAGTGGCCTATAATTTGTTGATGGCCTCAACACCTGGGTGCTCATTAGACACTTTGCTCGACAACTGCAAGATTTGTTTGACTGATAGTCTTTCATTTGATGTTGATCTTGAGTCCCAGAGCTTCTTACTCTTTGTCAATAATTCCTTCAGGTGTGCATGCATAGGACAGATATAGTCACTATAACAACTGCCGAAGTTTCCTTTTGATGTTTACAACAGTAAGTTCTTTCACTAGCTTACTTGCTGCAGGGAGTACACCTTAACAGTTAAAACCTGAGGATTTCACCAGCTAACTTCAACTTCACAACATACGTTAGCTGTTGAAAAGTTTTTTCACAAAAAATTGAAAAAATCTTTGGAGGATCAATTTATTTCTAAGATAAAATCTTAAATCCTATGTTTTGATACTTCTAAAATCTAGCGAGCTTATTCTTCTGCCTACTCCTACATTAACAATTTGCACTTCTTCTTAATCAAGTAAACTCATGATTCCAATGGAGCCATGTAAGAAATTTATTTGCTGACAACATTCTTGATCTTGATCCCAAAGATAAAAGAATGCGTAGCCAACAGAGATGTGTTCTGAAAAAATGATAGAAAAAACCTTCATCTCACAAGAGTATCCTGATCTTTATACTGCTCAATGATTCCAGAAAATTGGCAATAGGATCAATAAAATAGTAAAGGAATACCTCTTCAAGCCTCTGTTCTGACTGTAAACGAAAATGATGTGGCTAGTTGTCCTCCTTGATCTCAATGATGTATGTGAATTGCTCAACCTTTGTCGGAGAAAAATGTATACTCAGTTTCTGATCTGAGCCCTTCTTTTCTTCACCTTCCTCTTCATATCTGCTGCAAACTACTTTTGTCTGCAAATCTAGAAACTCAAGGCTTCCCTTAGTATTTGCTGTAGATCTGAAATTATCTCCTGTTGATATGTCAATTTGCTCATCATTTTTCAAATTTTCAAAATGGACAATCGGATCATCATCACAATCATCTTTAAAAGATGCATTTAATACAATGTTTAAAGCATCACAATGGTTGTCGTAATGCGAATCAACAATTTCTGGATACTGAAGAGTATTCTCTATAGCAGCGTACTCTTCATGAACATCCGAATCTTTAGTCAATAAATGAAATTCATGACAACATTTAGGATAGAGAAGATCATCTGGAAAAAGTTATTTACAAAAGGAATTGAAGGATGAATGGAAATCTATCAAAGAACTAACACTTGCATTAGGAAGAGACCGGCACCATTCATGAGCAATTCCTTCTAATGAGAAAAATAAGAGCCACATCTGAACATCCTCATGTACAATTTCAAGTCGATGAATAAAATCATGAAAATCCAATAAGTGTTCAGCTGACACTTCCCATTCTTCTCCTCAAAATCTGGGAAGGCTGCGTTCCCATTCATATCTGCTAGGCATTGGATTAGGGAAACCAACAATTTTTGAAAAATCATAGAACGCATACCTCTTAGATAAGATCTTGTTCATTTCATACTAGTGGGGTCACCAACAGATTTCAGAACAGTGGAGTCGCCACCAAATTCGTCCTTCATGGAGTCGCCAGATAGATGATTACAACCAACATAGTGTCCAACCTTTGTCTATCATCAAAGATCAGATCTATGTCGTCTCCCAGGGAAGCTGAGCTCCGATCTCCTTTCCCCGGCAACGAGGCCAATTTGTTATCACTCCAAGAAAATCCTTAGGGTTGTAGGCTAAGGATGCTTGGTAACTTAAGAAATCACTAATAATCAAGTGTTTGGAACAATGGGATAACTAAGAAGGCTTATCAAAATGACAACATGTCATTCCTCTAAATAAACAGTGCTTCGAGAAACTAGATATTAGTTACAGAAAATAATCAAGGTATGAAGAAAAACATTCAAGATAACCAAGTACAAACTTGTAGGGTTATACAAGAATATAAAGAAGATCTAATTCATATCCATGAGCTATATCAGAAGATGACAGTTCTGAACAACTGAACTGAATAGAATTAAATATAGAGTAATGGAAAATGTGGACAGACTGATATATAATGACCAAAGAAAACTGTGATTCTTATAACAAAACAGAGTCAAAGTACATAGCCAAAGTGTATCCAGGATTGAACCCTTGTCTCTTAGAAAAGCTAGGAATTTATAGCCTTTTACAATCAGTTTTTAGATCCTAAAACAATGGATATGATATTCTAAAAATAGAAAGTCAAAACTGATTTACAAAAGATAAGGAGAGATCCTCAAGATGAGGTCAATCCATATCTAAGAGTAGTAGATTGTTGATGAAGTGCAGTTTTAGCCTGCCAAGGCTGTTTGATTTGGTCCTCCAAAGATAAAATTCGAATTTGGTGAAGTGTGCAAAAACCCTGATATTCTTCCTTTGAAAAAGATGCCAAATGTAGTTGAAAAACCTCTTTCTGACCTTATCCCTCAAAACTAGCCTTTGAATTAGACTTGATAATTCAACACCTGTCCATTTGAATTGGTTTCAAACCATTCAAACTCAAAAAATCCCGATCTGGGCAAAAATTTGGTTATTTTGTCTGTGACAGGCTTTCACCAGCTAATTTACCTGAAAATCTGCTCCTTAGTTGGTGAAAGGTGGAGCTTTCACTAGCTAACTAGCAAAATTCAAGACGGGTTAGCTGGTGAAAGTGTAGATTTTTTTAAAATCAAATTTCTCAGTCATGGAGAGTCAGTTTTGCATGCTTGAATAGTCGATCGGCATCTATAAATCCTAATATTTCCAATGGTACTTTCAAATCTACATTTGGAGCTCAGGAAGCTAGTCAAATTTCCCCTACAATATTAGGCATCATTCTTTAAAAAATGCCAGTGCATTTTTGATCGCTAACACAACTCATAGTGAAAAAGGAGATTTTCACAAAAATAAAGGTGAATATGACTATTGATGGTCATTATAAAGTTTCAGAGAGAATCCAGAAAAGAGGAAAGGAAGGTACCAAAGAAAATGGAATAAGGATAAGAATGAGTCAATAGAAAATTGAAAGAGGATTAACTGAGTCAAGAGTACAAATCAATTACATAAGAAAGTTGCTACATATGAATATTGAGGAAAACTAGAGACAAGGATGGAGATTAAAGGAGAAAGTTAAGTGGCATGTGATGAAATTATTTGCAAGGAAGCTGAGGAAAAGCTTGAGGACATTGAAGCACAAGTTGGGTGATTTGTTGAAGAAAGAGAAACTCAGAGGAGTTGAGTTCAAACAAAGGTCAATGCCAGAGGAATAAGTTCACTTATGTGAACCAGAGAAAGAATTATTCATTGATAAAGAGGATAAGTGTTGTCCCTTAGTTATGGAAGAAAGTGAATACTAAGGAAAGAAGGTGAAGCACAAACTGCATGAAAGGAACATTGACTGATATTGGGTCAAAGTGGTCAAAGAAGAAGAAAAGAAGGAGCGAAGTAAGGGAAAGCTAGTCATTGAACGAGAAGATTGAGGATGATAGATCAAAAAGCAAGATAGATCGTGGAAAACTTGGCAAGTGGAAGAAGACATCAACAAGTGCTTTGGAGCACCTCATGGGAATGAATGAATGACAAGCTGGAGAAGCCCTGAAAACGTGGGTCAAGTTGACCTAGGGTTTTGGTATATGGGGGTTTTGACACCTAGACTTTTGTCATTGTAATGTATAAATAAAAGGTCTAGAGGATGTGGGAGGGGTTGTTCATTGTTGGTGATTGTTCGTCGTTATTGTGGATGATCATTGTTGTTGATACGATTGTGTATTGAGCGAGAGAGATAATTGTTGGGTGTGAGAGAAGTCTATATTGTAAGATCTTCAACTGGGTGCAAAGATCAACCTTGCAACTGGGTGCACAGGGAGGGGAGATAGATAAGAGAGAAAGAGAGAGAGATCTTCAAACTAAGTGCATTTATAGAACTATATGTTTTCACCTAATATCAAGAAACGTAGTTCTGTGGACGTAGCCCTAGGGATATGGTGAACCACGTATATCTTGTTGTTCTATGTGATTTATGTTGTGTTCTTTTGATTTCTGTTATACTGTTATTGTATCATTGTGTTATATCTGAGACATAGCTCACACAGTAGGCCTAAAGGAGATAAAGAGTAACTATATCTCTATGTGTTATTACCTTGGATCCACTTTTTATTTCCTCTAGTTGTAGACACATGTGTCCTGCAACCCCCTATTGCTACTTCAGATGAGACTGCATCTGCTTCATAGGTGTTGTCGAAAGGACCAGTAGTTAGGGCTTGTTTGTGTGTTGTTAGAGAAGAACCCTGGTTCTGCCCCTGTGCCAACAAACGGTTCCATTTCCAGGACCAGGATCTTCTTGAGGGAATGTCAAGGTGGTTTCCATCGAAGACAAAGATTCATAAGTGGATAGAAGAACAAGAAAAGGAATTCATTGAGGCTGAGAATAAGAACCCTAATCTTAGCAGAGAGGATTGGTTGGGAAGGTATATATTTATTTATATACACAAGATTTTCTTTGGAGGAATTCATAAAGAGATATATGAGTGGTTAGCTAGACTAGCAGATACCCAGTTTGAGATCAGATTTAGACGATGTTGATCATGAAGTTCAAGAGAGTTGATAATGTCATGTCAAGAGAAGTATATGACTGGCTTGATAGCACTATTGGAGGGTACATTATTGAGTTTTCTATTGACAGAGTAGAGTCATATAGTCAATCAGAGAGGTATTTCTTTAAAGTACCTAGAGGAAAATGTTGAGGTTGAAGATCAAGATGCTATTGCATGAGAGGAACATCTTGAAGATACAGTAATTGGTTGAAGAGATAATGTTCAAAAAATCAGACAACAACAATGACACAGAGGTAGGACATACATGCAGTGGGAGAACTTTTAGAGAGGTTCCTCTAGTAAACCTGTTTGAGAAGAGCCATGAACCACTAGCATAGGACAAAGGATTATACAGTGGAGAAGAAGAAGAGCTATTGAATGAGGTATAGCCAGGATCCATTGGAGTAGAGAAAGAGAAAACTGAAGAACCTCACCGAGAAGAGTCAGAAACTTCAGGAGTTGCGCTGACTAACGAAGTAAGTACTATTACCCCTCTTGTTGTTTTAGCAGTGTTAAGTAACCACAGTATTCATAGTTATCATATCACTCAGAGCACTTTTACCAACAGTTTAGTACATACTCAGTCAAGAAACCTAGGAAGATCTATGGCAGATGAAATGAGGCTACCTATCTTTAGAGGAGATGGATCTGAAGATCCTGATCAACATTGGTTCTTATGCGAGGCTGTAAGGAATATTAAGAAAGTCAATGAAGAAGAATTTAAGAGAGATTAGTTTAGTACTACCCTAAGAAGAGTCAGAAACTTCAGGAGCTGCATTGACTAATGAAGTAAGTACTATTACTCCTCTTGTTGTTTTATAAGAATTAAGTAACCAGACTATTTAGAGTTATCATAGCACTCAGAGAACTATTACCAGTAGTTCAGTACATACTCAGTCAAGAAACATAGGAAGATCTATGGAAGATGAAATGAAGCTACCTATCTTTAGAGGAGATGGATCTGAAGATCCTGATCAACACTGGTTCTTCTGCGAGGTTGTAAGGAGTATTAAGAAAGTCAATGAAGAAGAAGTTTAGAGAGATCAGTTTAGTACTACCCTAAGAGACTACGTACTAAGATGGTACATGAAGTTCATTAATGGAGTTGCACAACCTAAACCGTTGAATGAGATCAAGATTGCATTGAGTGAAGAATTCAAGAAACCCAAGTCAGAGTCACAATGCATTACAGAATTGAAAGAAATCAAGAAGAAATTAGTTGAACCTATTTGGGAGTTTGATCAGAGGTTTAAGACCTTGACAGGCCAATTGATTTTTCAGATCCTAGATGAGAAGAACAAGGAATGGTTCATTACTGCCCTCCTACCTCACATCAAAGTTCCTCGGATGCAACATAAGGTTTCTTTGTAGGCTGAGGTGTTGGAGATTGCCATGAAAATAGAATCAACCCCTATGGGAGAATCTAGCTCAGGTATGAGTCAAATTTTGAGTCAGCTAACTATCTTATCTCTGCAGGTTGAAGATATGAAGAAATACAAGGGAAAAGATAAAAGAGATGAGATCTGGTGTATCAGGTGCAAATTAGAAGGCCACGATAAGGAGCACTGTCCCCTATGTCATGAGTACTTGGCCTCTGGGGTTCCGATACCTTTGAAGCAGGTTATGCTACCCTGGTGCGAGGTATGTAGAAATAGACATCATCTTGGTGAATGCTATTACATGCAAAAATATGTTCAGACACCTACAAACCTTTACTGCACATTCTATAAATTTTTGGGGCACGATGAGAAAGACTATAGGGATTATGACCTCTTGCATGAAATATCAAGAGATACATATAGGATTCAAGGCGAAGTACAATAGAAAGGAAATTCTATGCAGTTTAACTCTCCAGGAAGAGGAAAATTCAACCCTCATGGTGGATTCAGAGGAAGAGGATGAGGAGGAGGCATGGGTTGAGGTCGAGGTCAGATCATTTTTTATAACTGCACACAGTCGAGAGAGCATCCTGAGTTGCTATTATCACTAGAGGAGGCGTTGTTATAGGAGAAGACAAAGTGACCCCAGAAAATACTACAGAAGAATCAAGGGTCATAAGAGTTGTAGAGAAGACACAAGAGTTTGATCCAAGGAAATAAAAACAGACGTTTTAAGAAGCAAGAACAAAATTTGGAGGAGATCAAGATTCTTCTTCAAAGGCACAAACAGAAGCAAGAAAATGTGGGATGTCACTGGCATTCGATTAGTCTACATCACTGGGAGAAGGAAAAGAGGTAAGCAATATTGTTAGTATCTTGTATATTTTCATTGATTTGATTAAGGATGAAAAATCCATACAAGAACTACAACACTTGATCCGACAGTATGAACCAAGGAGAAGTACATCAAGTATCCAGAAAGAGAAGGAAAAATAAAGAACTGCACCTTAATGCCCTGATTGGAGATTATGACATAGATTATGTGTTCCTCGACTTAGGGTCAGAAGTCAATGTTATGATGAAGCATACCTAGGCACTGATGGGAAAACCTAAGTTAATTTACTCCCCTATTAGGCTTAGGATGGCTATGTTGGATTACTGAGTAGGGGGGTGAATCAGTTATAGCGTAATTATAATCCTTTTTCTTCAAATGTTATATCAATGTAGAATTATTATCTAATAATGAGCAGTAAGAAATAAACAATCACACACATACACAATACACTAGTGTTTTACGTGGAAACCCAAATCGGGAGAAAACCATGAAATGATTTTTCTTATATGTCTTGAAGACTTACATTCATTGGAAGCACCAACTTCCTTTGTTTTCCAGCTACTACTGGAAGGAGGCTCCAACCCCCTAGTTTCTTAGACTACAACCCGAGGTAAGCTCTAACTCCCCAATTATCTAGCTACAACCAGAAGGAGGCTACAACCCACTTTGTTCTCCGGCTACAACCGGAAGGTGGCTACAACCACCTATCCTTGCCCTGTCCTGCCACCTTGAAGTAGAAGTAGAATGATGGAACCACTATCACACTATCACTATCATATATACTGCTGTAAACCTATACCAATAAATCTGAACCATGCATCAACCATGCATCAACTTGTACCTCAACCTGTAATCAACATGTACCATAAACAAGTGCATCAACCATGCACCAACTTGTACCAAACAACCTATAATCAACCTGTACCATAAAAAAGTGCATCCAAACATGTACCAAGTATGTACCAATCATGTGTCAACTACTCATCAACTATCACTCATCAATATGTACCAACATCAACTATACACCTCATGTATGTGCCAACTCATCAACTACTTGTCTCAACCTTGTACTCAACATGTACCTCAACCAAAATCCATCATAAATTTCATCATCCAAATATTATTTGTAGGTTTGTAATAGACCTAGTGTATATGATCACATTCCTATAAACCTTCCTTAACTTTAACATCAAGAGACTAGCATTTTCATCAAACTTTTCTTTAGTCTCACATGCCTAGTTTTGGATTAGTCAACAACCCTAAATTGAAGTAATCATAAATTTGAACCTGTAATGTATAAAGATATGAAACTGATACAAAATGTTATTTAGTGTGTTTTGTGAAATTCCTCCAGGTTTCACTACTTGGAACCTCCTAGAAAATGAGTTATAGCAAAAATGGCATACCTTGCTAAATTATGGCTTATTCTATAGAGCGACTTTGTAGAGAGTTCCCCGCATGAAATATTCGTTGAATTGATATGGAAATGTTACACAACATACTGAAACTAAAACTATTCTCAATAAATTTGGATCTGTTATGAAGAAGTTATGATGTTTTTACCTGAAACACCTGTTTTTGACTAGTTTCAGGACTAGCCACAAACCCTATTTTCCACGGAGTGTAGCTCCAAATCTAAAATGACCCACAAGATGATTTTTTTACCACAGATAATTGGGTATGTTTTCTCAATGAAATAGAAATTTCACGGGCTGAATCATTATAGAAAAAAAATTATAATAAAAATGGTGAGATGACCTGTAAATAACATACCTTAGAAAGCACCATCAAAAGAATTTATCCTTCATTGCATTTCGGCCTTATTTTCTTCACCTTCCCTCAAAAATTCAGATTAGATGTCCTTGGTTACCTATAAAACCTATAGATATTCAATATTCCCAAGTGTGATTAAAATGAGAGAGCCTTGCCTCTTATTTATACTCTCCAAGTGGCTTCCTTAAAAACATCTTCTAGGTCACTTGGCCCACTTTCCTTATTTTAGGGTTAACCAACTTCTAATTTCTCCATTAAATTTATTATTTAAATAATTTATTTTGTATTCACTTTGAATTATAATACACTTATCACTTCACTTTATTATTTACCTTTTAAAATATTTTAAACCACTTTGACTACTTTGACCTTTTGGGGCTTCTAGATGACATAGAGGGTCCTCCAACTTTGTAAGGCCATAAATTTCAAACCATGAGGATTTATGTGACTTTCCACATACCACCAGAAATGGAATGACATGTAATATCCATATAGAATATTATTACCTTCAAATATATCAAAAATCATATTGTTATCCATCAAACAAACTTGGGTCCATTACCCAAACCTGGGTTCTCCAACTTCACATGGTCATAACTCTCTAATCATGAGGAGTTATGTGACGTTCTACATACCACTAGAAATGGAATGAAAATAACTATCCAGATAGGATGGTTTCCTTGAAAAATTCACTATCCTTCATCTCATTATTCCATAATTAAGCATGGGTTCTCTTACTCTGCAAAGTGTCTTCCTGTGAGGGATTTCACCATAAGGGGACCACTTTGGAGTTCATCCATATTTACTTCTTATCAACCATGAAAAAAAAATAATGAGTCATATTTACATAAAACAATCTTGGTCCCATTACCCAAACCTTTGTGCTACGGGGATTTCTTCAAGGGTTGACATCAATGAAAACCAACCTTGATCAACAATCTCCCCCTTTGGAATTGATGGCAACACTCTGATGCAATACTAAAATCATATCACTCATTCTCCCCATGGAACCATGCCTCTATCCTCTGCATCTAATAAATCTACGTCTGTCCTCTACATTTGATATATCTCTCCCCCTTTGTCATCAATGGAAAAGGTATCTTTCCATTGGGGGCTACTCCCCCTGACTGAACTGTCCTCTTATGATGCTTCCTCGTGTACATTTAATACATATAAGATAAGCATTCAAAAATCATTCATTTTGGAGTAGAAATAACTTATTTGTCTTTGGCGAAGATATTTAAAGGCTTTCCATGCAAGTGGTTTTTTAAAGATGTCTGCCACTTGTTCTTTTGTGCCCACATACTCAACTCTGATGTTCTTTTCTGCAACCTGTTCCCGTAGAAAGTGATACTTGATTGGAATGTTCTTCTTCTTGGAGTGCATCACCAGGTTTTTTGAGATACTGATGGCACTTGTATTATCACAATATATTGGAATGTGCACATCATACTCAACCTATATATCTGTCAAATTTTGTATCATCGAAAGAACCTATGCACAACATGCTGCTAGTACAATATACTCTGCCTCGGCTGTAGATAGAGGTACTGATGATTTTTTCTTTCTTAGCCATGATACCAAACACTCACCTAAGTAGAACATTTCTCCACTGGTGCTTCGTCAGTCATCAATAAAACCTGGCTAATATGCATCTATGTAGGCAATAAGTGATAGATATTTTCCTTTTGAATAGCATAATCCAAAATCTTCTGTTCCTTTGAGATATCTGAAGATCCTCTTTACTGCTAATACATGTGATTCCTTTGGTGCTGCTTGAAATCATGCCACTTGTCCAACTGCCTACATTACATCTGGTCTGGATGTTGTCACATATAGTAGGCTACCAATCATTGACCTATATTTCCTCTGATCTGTAGACTTTGAATCATCATCTTTGCTCAACTTACAACTGGTTTGCATGGGAGTGATAACTGGTTTGCAATCTTCCATTCCTAACCTCTTTAACATTTCTTTGATATACTTGGTTTGAGAAATAAAAATTCCTTGGTTTCTTTGACGTATCTGAAGTCCCAGAAATAAGGATAGTTCTCCAAGTAACAACATTTCAAATTCATTCTGCATGTCTTTTGCAAATTTTTGGCTTAACCTGTCATCATCAATACCAAAAATAATATCATCAAAATAAACTTCAATTAATAAATATTACCTTGACTTACCTTAATGTAGAGGTTGTTGTCTGCACTTCTTTTTCTAAACCATGCCTGTTGCAAATACTTATCTAGTCTGGAGTACCATGCTAAAGGAGCATGTTTTAGACCATACAAGGCCTTCTTTAATTTACACACATAATCTGTGTTATCTTACAACTGAAATCCTTCTGGTTGTTCAATGTAAACTTATTCTTCATGTTTCCCATTCAGAAAAGATGATTTTACATCCATCTGATATACTTTAACATTTTTGGAGTATGCATAAGCTAAAAGAAAACAGATTGCTTCCATTATGGAAACTGGGGAAAATGTCTCTTCAAAGTCGATTCATTCAATTTGTGCATATCCTTTACATACCAATCTAGATTTGTTCCTTGTAACATGTCCATATTCATTCAATTTATTCCTAAAAACCCATTTTGTGACGATCACATTCTTATTCTTTGGTCTTGGAACCAATTCCCAAGTGTCATTTTTTTCTATTTGATCCAATTCTTCATCCATGGCCTTATTCCAAAATTCATCCTTGTTGGCTTCTTCAAAACAGTTTGGTTCAATTGTAAATAAGAGTTCTAGGTGTGTTTGTTCTGGTGAATGGATTTTTCTTCTAGTCTCAACTCCTGCATCTTTGTTTCCAATAATCTGATATGAAGGATGATTCTTATGTACTCGTTTTTGTTGGAAGATTGGTTGTTGTCATTGATGTCAACCCTAGTCATGGGTTTTGGACCAGAATATTGATGAAGTTATTTGGACATGAAGGAAAATGAAAATGAAGATACAACACCCATGGATGGATAGTATACATCATGC
>ML789727.1:243088-254021 GCA_009831015.1 Picea engelmannii
TGAAGACAATTAAAGAAAAGAATTACAAAATAAGAAAGTGTCAGGTCGGCCCTAATGTTAAAAGGAAGTGACATAAATGGTATAAATAAACATCATTATACATTCATTTGATACAAGTCGAATTTCAGAGAGAAGAAGAGGTAGAAGAAGTCTTTTGGAGATGTGTTCTAAGTATCAACAGTTTTCTAGGTGTCTTTGAAGATACTTGTTGAACTTGCTCTTCTGCTTCTGTCAGATTCTCTTCATCTTCATCTTCCTCTTATACTTCTTTTTCATCTTCTTCTTCGAAAAGTTGTTACATTGATTTGTTTTCTTCTTCCTTTGATTCTGGTCTACCTATTTCATCAATTGTTACGTTGATGCTTTCCACAACTTTGTTTAATCTTAGATTGTAACACTTGTATGCTTTCTTTGTACTTGAGTAACCAACAAGTATTTCTTTTTCCACACAAGAGTCAAACTTTTCCATTCTGCCATCTTCTCTTTTGATGTAGCATTTGCTTCCAAAAACTCTGAAGTGCTTCACATTTGCTGGTCTTCCTTTCCATAGATTGTAGGGAGTTTTATCAATGTTGTTTTTTAGCATTAGTCTGTTTTGAATGTGAACTGTTGTATGCACTTCCTGTGTCCAAAAAATATCTGTCAACTTTGAATCCATTATCATTGTTTGAGCCATTTCTTGTACAGTCCTATTCTTTCTTTCAACAACTCCATTCTATTGAGGTGTCCTAGCGACAACGAATTGCATTTTTATTCCATGATTGCTGCAGTAGTCCATAAATTCCTTTGGGGTGAATTATCCTCCATTATCTGATATTAAGCATTTGATTCTTGAATCCATCTCATTTTCAACCATTTCCTTGTAGATCTTGAAATTTTCAAAAGCTTCTGACTTGTTCTTGAGAAAGTAAACTGCATTCATTCTTGTATAATCATCAACTAATAACATAAATTATCTCTCACCTTTTAATCCTTTTGTTGTAGTTGGTCCGACTAGATCAATATGCATAATTTCCAGTGGTTTTGTTGTTGAATATTCCTTTGATTTGAACCTGGTCTTTGTTTGCTTTCCTTGTTGGCAATGCTTGCTTAAAGTGTTGGTTGGTTTCGTGATCTGATGCATTTCTCTGACTGCTTCTCTTGTGCTAACTTTGACAAGGTTATCAAAATTCATGTGACCCATTCTTCTGTGCCATGGCCCATAGCCAACTTTCATCTTCCTTTCCTAGACAACACTTTTCATTTCCAATTTCTCTTAACACATATATGTTGTTGAAGTTCTTGCAGTTGTAGCGACCAATTTCCCTGAATATTCTTTTCTTATATCACACTTTTGTGAATCAAAAGTAACTTTATGACCTTGGTCACACATTTGACTCACACTTAAAATATTATGTTTCATATCTTCTACTAGTAGAACATTTTCTGCCTTTACATTCTTGTTCCTAATTTGAGTTGTGCCTTTTCCAATGATTTTGACTGAATCATCATTTTCGAAGGAGACTGATCCATCTCTTTCTTTTCATAATCTAAGAAACTTGTCTCTATCACCTGTCATGTGTTTTGAACATCCACTATCAACATACCAACCACGTTTCTTCTATTTAGCTTGTAGAGCATCTGTGTATTCTTCATTTCTATACTGATCTTTCTTTCTTATCCATGTCGTTTTCTGAGGTTCTTGTTTGTGACTCTGTTGAGGTTCTTTAGGAGGGAATGTCATTTTGCAATTTTTGGCCATGTGTCCAAAATTGTTACATTTGTAACATTCCACTTCAGTGCTCAAAGATTCAAACCTATTGTAACTTCTTCTCTGTGTTTCACTAGGTCTTCTTGAATAACCCCTTTGTGTATGGCTCTCAAAGTAGTTATTGTTCCTGTTGTTATCTCTGCAATTTGTAGCTTTATGTCCAAAATTATTACATGCATAACATAAACCAAAAAGTATAATTTGATACCTGGTAGTTGAAGATCTTATGAAAGGATGTGCTCTTATGAATCCTTCTTTTTCTTGAGGCTTGTCTATCTGTTGTTGATTCTGAAATCTAAATCTTCTCGGTGGAGGAGTGTTCCTATAATCTTCCTTGTATATCTTTTTATCCCCTTTGATTGTTTCTGCATATATTTTTGGATTTGTTTCTTTATCTGTTGTTTTGGAGCTTGATCCATTTTCTGTCTGATTGTATCCAAGTCCAAACTTGTCAAGATGAGATTTTTGACTGCTGATAATGTCATCCATAACTTTTGAGCTATTCTGCATATTTTTATTTTGAATATCCTTTCTTAGTGTGACAATCTCTGCTTCCAGGTTTCCAATGATCCTACCCTTTCCTTCTAGTTGTTCTTTGAGTGCTTCTTCAATTCTTTTATCTTCTTCTATTTGAACCTTCAATTTTGTGATCATTTGTTCTAGTTCTTGAGTGTCTTTTTTCTTATCTAGTTCTACTTGTAGTTTCTTGTTTTTCTTGTTTTCTCTTCTGATAACTTCTATGGCACTCATTAATTATTCTCGAAAGTCAACTTATGCCTCTTCAATTTCTTTGTCGTATGATTCTTCATATTATTCTTTGGAGTATTCTTTATCAGAGTCCTCTACTTTCATGAATAGAACTCTCCCTGTTTCACTATCATTGACTTCATCTTCATCTGATGATGAGATGTCTTCTTTGGTGCAAAAGATTTTCTTGAAAATTTTCTTTGTAGTTCTTTTACCTTTATATGTTTGTCTTCCTTTTGAGTAACCTTGACCATTTCTCTTTTTCTTATGAGGACATTTGTTAGCAAAATGACCAATACCATCATAATTAAAACAAATTAAAGGAATCTTACCTCTATACGTACAGTTGGTTCCCTTGTTCAGTATTTTGACGAAGTTGGCCACTTCTTCATCATATTCTCAGACGTCACTGTTGCTGCTATATTCTTCTTGTTACTTTTTATTTTTCTTTGACCTTTTGGATGCTTTGAAGGATGCTTCTTTTACATCTAGATATTCTTGTTTAGTTCTCATCTCATATGCTGTGAAGATTCCATGCAGTTCATCCATGCTTATTGAGTTTAGATCCAATATTTATTCTAGTGATGATATCTTAGGGTTGAATCTCATAGGAAGAGATCTTAGTACCTTTTGAACAATTATAGATTCTTTGATTTCTTCTCCCAATCCTATGATTGCATTCACTATTTCATCGAATCGTAAGAAGTAGGCTTTGATATCTTCATTTTCCTTTATTTTTAGTTGTTCGAACTGACCTCTGTAAGTTTGAAGATTTGCTGCTTTGACTTTTGAATCTCTTTCATAAATATTTCGAAGCTTGTCCCAATATTTTTAGCAGATTTACAATGTGCAACTTTGGTGAATACCGTATCACTGAGACCATTCAAAAGTGCATTTTTGGCTTTGGAATTATTATCACTGAGTTTCACTGCTTTGTCATTTGTTGGTGGAATTGTTGGTGTTGTGTATCCATCTACGATTGATTTCCAAACTTGAAATCCATGTGCCTGTATATATGTCTTCATCCTTATGCTCCAAAAAGCATACTTTTGTCCATCAAACTGTGGTATTCCATTTTTATACGGGTTGGTACTCTCCGTGATCTACCTTTCAGTGGTTAAACTGATTTTTGAAGGAACCTTCTCTGATTCCAATTGTTATATTACTAAGAGGGGGGGTGAATCAGTAATAGCGTAATTATAATCCTTTTTCTTCAAATGCTATATCAATGTAGAATTATTATCCAATAATGAGCAGTAAGAAATAAAAAATCACACACATACACAGTACACCAGTGTTTTACGTGGAAACCCAAATCGGGAGAAAACCACAGAATGCTTTTTCTTATATGTCTTGAAGAATTACATTCATTGGAAGCACCAACTGGAAGGAGGCTCCAACCCCTAGTTTCTCAGGCTACAACCTGAGGGAAGCTCTAACTCCCCAATTCTCTGGCTACAACCAGAAGGAGGCTACAACCCCCTTTGTTCTCTGGCTACAATCGGAAGGTGGCTACAACCACTTTTTCTTGCCCTGTCCTACCACATTGAAGTAGAAATAGAATGATGGAACCACTGTCACACTATCACTGTGAGATATACCACTGTAAACCTGTACCAATAAATCTGAACCATGCATCAACCATGCATCAACTTGTACCTCAACCTGTAATCAACCTGTACCATAAACAAGTGCATCAACCATGAACCAAACTGTAATCAACCTGTACCATAAAAAAGTGCATCCAAACATGTACCAAGTATGTACCAATCATGTGTCAACTATTCATCAACTATCACTCATCAATATGTACCAACATCAACTATACACCTCATGTATGTGCCAATTCATCAACTACTTGTCTCAACCTTGTACTCAACATGTACCTCAACCAAAAGCCCTCATAAATTTCATCATCCAAATATTATTTGTAGGTTTGTAATAGAATTGGTGTATATGATCACATTCCTACAAACCTTCCTTAACTTTAACATCAAGAGACTAGCATTTTCATCAAACTTTTCTTTAATCTCACATGCCTAGTTTTGGATTCGTCAACAACCCTAACTTGAAGTAATCATAACTTTGAAACTGTAATGTATAAAGATCTAAAAGTGATAAAAAAATTTATTCATTGTGTTTTATGCAATTCCTCAAGGTGTCACTACTTTTAACCTCTCAGAAAAAGAGTTATAACAAAAATGGCATACCTTGCTGAATTTTGGCTTATTCTAGAGAGCGACCTTGTAGAGAGTACCCCACACGAAATATTCATTGATTTGATCTGAAAATGTTACCCAAAATACTATATACTGTACCCTAACCAAAACATTTGGTCTCACATAATTGGGATCTGTTATGAAGAATTTATGACATTTTTATCCGAAACACCTGTTTTTGACTAGTTTCAGGACTAGCCACAAACCCTATGTTCCACGAAGTGTAACTCCAAAAATACAATGACCCACAAGCTGAATTGTTTACCACAGATACTTGGGTATGTTTTCTCAATGGAAGAGAAATTTCACGGTCTGAATCATTATAGAAAAATAGTTATAGAGAAAATGGTGAGATGACCTGTAAAGAACATACCTTAGAAAACATCATCAAAAGAGTTTATCCTTCCTTGCATTTCAGTGTTCTTTTCTTCTCCTTCCCTCTAAAATTCATCTTAGATATCCTTGGTTACCTCATACACCTATATATATTCAATATTCTCAAGTGTTATTAAAATGAGAGAGCCTTGCCTCTTATTTATACTCTCCAAGTAGCTTTCTTAAAAACATCTTCTAGGTCACTTGGCCCACTTTCCTTATTTTAGGGTTAACCCACTTCTAATTTCTCCATTAAATTTATTACTGAAATAATTTATTTTTTATTCACTTTGAATTATAATACACTCATCACTTCACTTATTATTTACCTTTTAAAATCTCTTAAACCACTTTGACTACTTTCACCTTTTGGGGCTTCTAGATGACATAGAGGGTCCTCCAACTTCATAATGCCATAACTCTCACACCATGAGGAGTTATGTGACATTCCACATACCACCAAAAATGGAATGACATGTACTATCCATATAGAATAGTATTACCTTCAAATATAGAAAAAATCATACCATTATCCATCAAACAAACTTGGGTCCATTACCTAAACCTGGGTTCTCCAACTTTACATGGTCATAACTCTCTAACCGTGAGGAGTTATGTGATGTTCTACATACCACCGGAAATGGCATGACAAGCACTATCCATCTAGGATAGTTTCCCTAAAACATTCATTGTCCTTCATCTCATTATTTCTCAATTAATCATGGGTTCTCTTACTCCGCAAAGCGTCTTCCTGTGAGGGCTTTCACCATAAGGGGACCACTTTGTAGTTCATCCATATTTACTTCTTATCAACCATGACAAAACAATAATGATTCATATTTACATCAAAAAATATTGGGTCCATTACCCAAACCATTGTGCTACAGGGATTTCTTCAAGGGTTGACATCAATGACAACCAACCTTAATCAATAGGCTAATCAGCGGGCAATAAGCCCCTTTGGAATATTAGAGCATGTCCCTTTGGACATCGATAGGGTAAGGACATTTGCGGATTTTGAGGTGATTGAGATAGTTGATGATAAATGTCCTTATCCTGCACTGTTAGGAATTGATTGGGCTTTCAATAATTCTACTTTTATTGACTTAAAGAAAAGAAGAATGACATTTGAAGGTGACGGCGTTAGGGTTATTGCACCTCTGGATCCTGATGAAGGTCACAGATACACAGAACCTATCAGAGAATAATACTGTGCTTATGAACTAGAGAACATATATAAATTGACAGCAAGACAACAAGATTATATTAATCCTAAAGAAGATGGGAGCTTAAGCTGGCAAAGTGACAACACATGCTCATCAAATTCAGAAGAAGTACTAGAGAACTGGCAAAACAAAATGTATGAATTTTCTACGAGAAGGTGTGCTATATTAACCAGAGAAGTTTGCTAGATTGGCACAGAAGTAAGCAATCTGCCCACATATGATGGTTTAAATCATTTAGAAAAATTCTTGTCAGAATTTGAAGAAATTGTACCAGTACAACAATGGTTGTTGGCACTAGATGAAGCTTTAAAAGAAACACCAACAAGATGGTGGGAAACCCATAAGAAGAACATCGCGGACTGGGTGGAATGTCGCACTTTGATGACAATGTACTTTTTAGAACAAGCCCAAGGGTTCAAATTTAGATACATGGGTCAAATTTTTCCGAAGGACCATGTGCAAAGTTGTTAGGAGGCCTGGAGAAGAATCCCTCAAGAACAATGGGTGCATAAATTCATCAACACTTTGGAGACAACACCTATTAATTAGTATATTCAAGTAGAATTGTGCCTCACCACTTTAGATTGGTATGGTATGACTCAAAAATTTGTAGCTACATTTTTATTTGAAAGTTAGTACCCCTCAGTAGATCAATCTTTACAATTTGTAAGACAGAAAGTCTTTGAGGAGGCACCTAGCCTCCCTTTGGAGCAAGAAGAAGATGAATGGATTGCACCACTTCAGAAATTTCAAGGTTGTTACAATATGAATGTTGATGAAGATGATGATTCTATGAATGTGAACACTGCAGAGACAGAAGGAAAGAGAGACGTAGAAGGACTAGGAGTTGAACTACCTTTTATTGGACAACCAATCAAAATCAATAAAGTTAATATTGGAACAGAGCAAGCACCTAAGCTCAAAAACGTTGGAGATTATTGGATTGACAAGATCACATAATTATTGCATGAGTATCAGGACTTGCTTCCAACCAATTTCACTGATTTGAAGGGCCCATGGGAGAGATGAATATCCCATTGAAACTAGATGCAAGGACAGTCAAGCAGAGACCTTACAGACTGAATCCAAAATATAAGCATAAATTCAAGATTGCATTAGACAGAATGTTGGAAGCAGGAATCATAGAACTTGTTGAAGAGTCAGAATGGATTATCCCTATGGTGGTCCAAGATAAGAAGATAGGAGAGATATGAATCTATGTAGACTTGAGGAAACTGAACTATGCATGTTTACATGATCCATTCCCTACATCGTTTACTGACAAAGTGTTGGATAACGTGGGAAGACAAGAAGTTTACTCCTTCACAGATGGATTTCCAGGTTATCACCAGATCAAGATTGCTAAGGAATATCGCCATAAGACCACATTTGCAACAAAATGGGGATCTTACCAGTACACAGTGATGCCTTCAGACTGAAGAATGCACCAACCATCTTTTCTAGGGTGGTGGTTGAAGAATTCAAGGAATTTTTACATAAATTTATGGAAGCATATTTTGATGATTGGAATATTTTTAGCTTATTGCAAAATCATATTGAATGTTTAAGACTAATGTTGGATAAGTGAAGGCAATGTCATATTTCCCTAAACCTAAAGAAGTGCATTTTGTTTTCACCCTTTGGAGTGTTGTTAGGCCATATTATGTGTAAGCAGGGGTTGTTGGTAGATCCTTCCAAGATTTCCATCATTGTTGATCTACCTCCACCTACTTCGGTTAGAAAGTTGTGAACTACACTGGGACATATAGGATACTACAGAAAGTTCATCAAGGGATATTCACAGATAAAAACACCTATGGAGAATTTATTAAATAAATATTGTCAGTTCCAATGGTTAGAGGAATGTCAACAGAGCTTCGACACACTGAAACAATAAATGATCAATGCGCCCATTCTGATTTTCCCATATTGGAGTAAGGAATTCCATGTGCATGTCGATGTGTCATCTATTGCATTAGGATCATTGTTAGCACAACCAGGAGCATGAGATATTGACCATCCGTTATCCTTTTCTAGCAGGAAGCTCTCTATAGCTGAGATAAATTACACTACCACTGAAAGAGAAGGTTTAGCCATGGTGTATGTGATACAAAAGATTCATCACTACTTGTTGGGAGGACACTTTAAGATGTTGACTAATCACTCTGTGTTGAAATACCTAGTCAACCAGCCAATGTTGGGGGGAAGAATATGCATATGGATATTGTTATTCCAGGAATATGATTTTGAGATTGTGATCAAGCCAAGAAGAATGAACAAGGGACCTGATCACTTGTCCATGTTAGAGCATGGAGAGGAGCCTACTAGTTTGGAGGATACACTACCAGATGCATAGTTCCTAGCCATCAGAAAGGTTGATGATCACTTCACCGAGATAGTCCAGTTCTATCAATAAGAATGACACCTTGCGAATATACAGTCATTCAGAAGAAACAGTTGGTAGTTCAAGATGCATATTTTTCACTTATAGCTGGACAACTTTATAAGATGGGACCTGATGAGATGTGTAATGGAGGAAGAAATACCACTGATTCTGGAAGAAGCACATGAAGGCATTGCAGGAGGAAACTATGTAGAAAAAGCAACATCACAGAAGGTTCTTAGATCTAGCCTCTGGTGGCCCACTTTGCACAAAGATGCTAAGGAATACTACAAGGCCTGCGATGTATGCTAAAGGGTTGGGAAACCTTCCAGAAGAGATGAGATTCCTTTAGCACCTCAACTAACTTTACAGGCCTTTGAGAAATGGGAAATTGATTTTGTGGGACCTATCAACCAACCAAAGAAGTGCACAGGATCAAGATACATTATCACTGCAGCATAATATTTGACTAGATGGGCAGAAGCAAGAGTAGTTAAGGACTATAGTGCAACTACAGCTGCATGATTCATATTTGATGATATCATAACCATATTTGGATGCCCGAAGATCCTTATGAGTGATCAAGGTACACATTTTATTAATAAGACTATTGAAGCCTTGAATTAGGAATTTGAAGTCCACCATCAGAAGAGAACTCCATACCATCTGCAAGCGAATGGTACGATCGAAGATTTCAATAAGATCTTGGATACCACGCTGACGAATATTTGCAGTGTGAACAGGGATGATTGGGATTTGTGAGTACCAACAGTATTATGGTCCTATAGAACCACTTGCAAAAAGTTGAAATGGAGACTCCCTTTAAGTTTGTTTATGGTCTAGAAGCATTCGTACCTATGGAATATTTAGTTCCTAGATTAAGAATTGCAACATTTACAGATATGGATGACACAAGAACTGTGCAAGACAGACTTGTGCAGTTGGTAGAACTAGAAGAAGACAGATTCATTGCACGATTTCACCAGCAGGTACAAAAGGAACGAGAAAAGTCCTACCATGAAAAACATATCAAGAAGAAAGCCTTTAAGCAAGGAGATTTGGTATTGGTATATGAAAACAAGTTCATGAATCATCCAGGGAATTTTAGGACACATTATCTTGGGCCATATGAGGTTTCCTACGTTATAGAAGGAGGAGTTGTGTAGTTGAATACTTTGAAGGGTGAATGGAAGGAAGGTTTGGTAAATGAGAACCGGTTGAAATTGTACTACGAAAACTAGTTGCTTCACAACTCTCAGTAAAAGCATAAGAAGAAGGGTCTAGGTACCAGGTGTAGTTGAAACTGGGTACCAAACACAGAAAATATAGTCTGCAGAAGGAAGGGAGGAATAGAACAAAGAGCATAGGATACTCCACGCAGTCTGAAGACACAAAGAAACAGACGGTTTAGACCTCTAGTGCCTCGGGACGAGTCACATGTGAGTGTTGGGGGCCTGTTGGCCCTTGGTTATAGAATAAAGTGAATATTAAGGAAATAAGGTGAAGCATGAACTATGCGAAAGGCACATTGACTGATATTGGGTTGAAGTGGTCAAAGAAGTAGAAAAGAAGGAGAGACGTAAGGGAAATCTAGTTGTTGAATGAGAAGATCGATGATGAAAGATCAGAAAGGAAAATAGATCGTGGAAAACTCAACAAGTGGAAGAAGACGTCAATGAGTGCTTTGGAGCACCTCACGAGAAAGAAGGAACAACATACTGGTGAAGCCCTGAAAATGCGGGTCAAGTTGACCTAGGGTTTCATACCTAGGTTTTTGGTACCTAGGGGTTTTGACACCTAGACGTTTGTCATTGTAATGTATAAATAAAAGGTCTAGAGGACCTAGGAGGGGTTGTTCATTGTTGGTGATTGTTCGTCGTTATTTTGGATGATCATTGGTGTTGATACTATTGTGTATTGAGCGAGAGAGAGAGAGTTGTTGGGTGTGAGAGAAGTCTATATTGTAAGATCTTCAACTGGGTGTGAAGATCAACCCTACATCTAGGTTCACAGGGAGGGGATATAGAGAGGAGATAAAGAGAGAGAGATCTGCAAACTAAGTGTGCAAATAGAAAGAGAGAGAGAGAACTTGTAATCAACCTGTACCATAAACAAGTGCATCAACCATGCACCAACCTGTCATCAACCTGTACCATAAAAAAGTGCATCCAACCATGTACCAAGTATGTACCAATCATGTGTCAACTACTCATCAACTATGACTCATCAATAT
>ML789728.1:3861-21419 GCA_009831015.1 Picea engelmannii
GTTGTAATTCAATTAGTAATTAGATTTTTAATTGTTAGAGTTAGTGTAATAGTAATTAGTAGATTGTATATAATAGTTAGAGTAGTTTATATTTAGTTTTAGTTTAATTTAGTAGTTTGTTTTAATTAGATTAGTGTATTAGTCTGTTTTATTAGTTTTAGTTAGTTTAGTTAGTTTTATTTGTTTTAGATAGATTATTTAGTTTAGATTAGTTTTCTCTTTGGTTTTATTAGAATCTTAGAGTGGCCAACGGAGCCGTTAAACCCATCAGGGTGTTTCATTCCAAACGGCTTGGGTTATTTAGACAACCCCGGACCGGTTCCACTCTCTCAATTGACGGACGAACAATTTCGCCCATCAACAAATGGCGCTAGAAGGAGGGCCTGAACTTAATTAATGGCACGAGGCGGTCGCAAGACTCCTCCCCCCTCTAATTTCTCACATATAGTGACTAGAAGCCATTCACAAGATAATATTCCCCCTCAAACAACAACTACTTCAACCGAATATCCGCAGATCACAGTTGAGCCAACAACCCCTAATCCTACAGGTGGTGATACACAAGAGATTATCCGTCAGTCTCTTATTAAAACACACAGTGCCTTAGCTCGTCTTAGGCAACCAAACTGTCCGTGGGGTCAACCTTTAGACTTCTCTGATATCAGAGAATAGTTAGGTGATATAAATCTCACTGTGAATCCTACAGATCCAATCACAAATCCTGCTGCAGGAGGATCTGGGATACCTCCTTCACCACCTCCCTCATATCCTTCCTCTTCTGGAGGATATTCCTCTTCAGACGAAGGCAATCCACCTTCTCAGCCTTCCACACCCACTACCCCAATGGGAAATCAGAACAACCCTGCTAGACCTTGGTTGGACCAGGATGTTGTAGCTATACCTGGAGCCCATCACCCTTTACCTAAGCACCCGGAGAAATGGATTCCCAAGTTTGATCCTGATTCAAAACAGATAGCTGAAGATCATATCAAAAAATTTATGTTAGCCATCAGACTCTGTAATGTTGAAAATGAATATGTTGTTTGCAGGTTGTTCCCTTATACTTTTGAGGGTAATGCGTCCACTTGGTACTTTTCCCAACAACCCCATACCATAGTGTCTTGGGAAAAGTTTGATTCATGATTTTTGGAAAAATTAGGAGATGGTAAACCCCCAGAAGTCTTAGTCATGGATCTTTCGAGCTTAAAAATGAACCCAGAAGAAAAAGTTAAAGATTTTAATCAAAGATTATTAACGCTTAAAAATCAAATCCCTGCAGATTCTATGCCTGCTGAGAGTCTTGTAATAGCTTACTACACTAAATCTCTATGTCAAAGTATAGCTATTTGGGTCAAACGATCTAAAAAGGCCACATTGTTAGAAGCCTTCGAAGAGGCTACTCAGATTGAAAAAGACATACTTAGCCTTAAGGACTCTTCTAGCAACGACACTGAGACTGTTTCCTCTTCCAAAAAGAAGATTGAAATTCTCCCTAGACCCACACAAAGAAAAACACAACCTGAAAACTCTGATTTGGAAAATTTGACTAAAGTTGTACAAAAATGGTCTAATCAAGTTATAGATTTAAAAAGGTCGACTGAAGAAGCTTCCTCGAGTAAAGGACCCTACAAACCCCCTTTCTGAAATCCTTTCCCTACCAACCGGCCTAATCCAAACCCCGAAGGCTTGAACCTAGAAAGTTTTCAATGAGCTCTTCAGACAATTCTAGAAGCCCAAGATAACTTGATGCCTCCTGAAATCCCTCAGGAGGAAGTCGAGCAGGAAACAGATCAAGAAGAAGAGTCTTCTCCAAACATCTTTGGACACTTCTCGGATAGCATCTTTCAAGCTAACTTCGAGACTGTTCACCCTTACAACACTAGGAGTAAGACAACAAACAAACCTCTTGCCGAGAACACTACAACTACACCTCCAAAGCCATGTAAATCAACAGAAATTAAACAGAGTAATGTCGGCCCTAAATTAGATTATGATGTTGTTGAAGATCTTAAAAAATTAAGGGCTAACATTTCTATTTATGAGTTGTTGAAGTTTCCATTTTTGTTATAGAAAATGTTTCAAAATATTTCAGAAAATGGCAAGAATGGTAATTCGAATGGTAACAAGGTTGTGCAAAGCAAAGTTCCGCAGAAGACTTCCACTAAAAATAATCCTGATTCTCAAGATAAAGGAAGCCTTCCTGTAACTCCTGTAAATAATGTAAATAATGTAAATAATGTAGATAAAGTAGCATTAGAAACTGCGAGTAAGAAACCACAAGCTACTACTCTAAGTACTCGCAAGAATGTACCTCCTTTTCTTTTAACTTTCGAAATCTTCAACAGAAATGTGCATAATTGTATGGTTGACTCAGGAGCATCATCCAATGTGATGCCTTGGTCTGTCTGCCAAAAGATTAACGCTGAAGTGGAACCATCTTCTTTGAAAATCATACAACTTGATCGAACAGATGTAAAATTTATAGGCAAACTAAAAAATGTATTGATTAGATTATCGTCTAACCCAAAGGTTCATCAGGTTATTGATATAATTGTGGTGGATATTCTAGAAGTGTATGGTCTATTTTTGAGCAGGGACTGGTCGGAGAAGCTACATGGTTACTTCGCGACGGACTGGTCTCACTTATGGCTTTCAGAAAATGGTAAGCCCAACAAGATTAGGGTGAATCATGAGCGTTACCTTAAGTTCACGGTCACGGATTTGAACGACCCTAATGAACCATACACACCTCCTACTGATTCACCTGAAGTCCAAGGGATGGACACCTTCTTCAGAAATTTCATGGTCGAGGTTTCACCTATCAACAATCCTGAACAACAGTCCGAGATCATAGCATACATGTAACCAACAACTTCTATACAACAGTCCCATGAGCCCGACATAAATCAAATTTGGTCTCTATATTTCGACGGTTCCAAGTCTAAAGAAGGAGCTGGTGAAGACTGCATCATTATCGATCCGGCAGGTAATAAGACATTAATGGCTTGTAGACTAGAATTTGAATGTACAAACAATATCACAGAATATGAGGCTTTACTGTAAGGTCTCAGAAAAGCCTTGGACATGGACATTCAAAATTTGTTTGTATTCGGCGACTCTGAAATAGTGGTTAGACAGGTAAGAGACTCTATACACTGTCTTTCCCCGCATCTCAAAAGTCACCAGTCTGAGGTATGGAGTTTAATGAACAAATTTCCTGCTTTTAATATAAATTCCATTCCTAGATTAAATAATGCTGAAGCAAATCTACTAGCTAATGTAGCCTCTAAACTTCTTCTTGCAGAAGGCTTATCCCCAAACGCATTCTCCGTGGAGCTATTGTTTCGACCATCTGTTCCTGACAATATCACAAACTAGAGAGTATTTGACGATGATCAGCAGATCATTAACTTTCTGCACATGGAAGAAACCTTTCAAGGCATAGTGATAGATGAACGCACACACGACAACAATTTGCACGACTTTACAGTAATACCTAATCCGAAATCTCCTGAAGATTTATTGGACATGGTAAATTACATACCCAAATCTGTTGTTAGATTAGAAAAGTTTTATGATTTTGAAGATAAATTTAAAAAGACGGTCAATTGAAAAACTAATAGTTCCTCATTGTCTTATGAAAAAGTCAATTTAGGGACTAGTGAAAATCCTCAGTGTATCAATATAGGCATGGGATGTTCTAGACAAGAAAAAGATGCTTTTGTTAAATTATTTAAAGAATTCAAGGATGTCTTTGCATGGACTTACGATGATCTTAAAACATTTGATCCTAATATTATACAGCATGTCATCTCGATGAAGCCCCAAACCTTACCCTTCCAACAGAAATTGAGGAAAATGCATCCTAAACTAGAACCGACCGTTCAAAAATAATTGAATAAACTCCTAAGTGCTAAAATAATTTTTCCTGCTAGACACACTCAATGGGTATCCAACCTTGTCCCAGTTCGGAAGAAAAACGGGGAAATTCGACTTTGTGTCGATTTCTGAAACCTCAACCAAGCGTCTGACAAAGATAATTATCCTGGCCCGCCCATAGAACAGATCCTTCAACAAGTATCTGGTTCCGAGAGGCTATCCTTACTGGATGGTTTCTCTGGATACAACCAAGTCTTGATGTCTCCGCCAGACCAACTAAAAACTACCTTCCGTACCCCGTGGGGCACTTACGCCTATCGAAAAATGCCCTTTGGATTGATTAAAGCTGGTGCTACCTTTCAGAGAGAAATGGAAATTGCTTTTCGAGGCTTAATCAATCACTCTGTAGTAGTTTTCTTAGATGATGTGACCATTTATTCTAAAAACAAAGACGATCATCTAGCTCACTTACAAGTAGTTCTGCTACGATGTCGTAAATACGGCATCTCCTTGAACCCCAAGAAGTCCATCTTTGCATTAGAACAGGTTAAGATGCTAGGATTCATTATGTCTAGTGATGGGATGATTATTTACCCCAAGAGGACTCAAGTCATCACTAAAATTCCCCCACCTACATCCAAAAAATCCATGCAGTCTTTCCTAGGCCAGATTAATTTCGTGAGAAGATTTGTCCCCCGTTTTTCTGAAATGATCAGGCCTCTCCAAAACCTGATTAAGAAAGACACCCAATATCACTGGGGACCCACAGAAAACCAAGTTTTTAATGCCATAAAGAAGGCCATAATAGACACTCCGTCTCTCATGAGCCCTGATTTCTCTCAAGATTTTACACTCTATACTTTTGCCTCTGATTGTTCCTATGCCATAGTCCTAACTCAGAAGAATTCCGACAACAACGAAGTACCCATCGCCTTTATGAGCTCTGCTTTCAAAGGTGATGAAATTAACTACCTAGTGGTTGATCAACAAGCCTACTCTATTTTCAAAGAAATTAATCACTTTCGGTCCTATCTTTTGATGTCAAGGACGAAGGTCATTGTCCCCTACCCCGCCGTAAGGAACTTGTTAGTGAAAAAGGAGTTAGGAGAGAAGAGAGCCAACTGGATCACCTCCTTGCAGGAGTATGACTTAGATATCACCCCAACACAGATCATGAGAGGCCAAGGGTTGTCTAATTTGGTTGTTGATTCAGAAATAGGACAGCGAGAAGATAGTGATACGTCAAACCTAGAACAACGCGATCAAAGTTTGATTTGTTGCGGACAAAACCTCGTAAGTCCTTGGTACGACGATATTAGATTTTGTCTTGAACATGGATCAGCACCCCGTCACCTTGACCCCACCAAAAGAAGAGCATTGAGACTAAAGACTGCCTCCTTTCATCTAGTGAACGGTATACTGTTTCGTCAAAATTTTGATGGCGTACTGATGCGCTGCCTCGAAAAAGACGAAGCAGAAAAAGTCTTGCTTGAGTTGCATGTAGGAGAAGCTGGTGGTCACTTCGGTGGCGACACCACTTCCCATAAGGTTTTAAGAGCCGGTTACTACTGGCCCATGATTTTTAGGGACGCCCATGCCTTGTGTCGTAAATGTATCATCTGTCAGAAAGCATCAAGGCGATTGCAAAAACCAGCCTTCCCTTTGCAACCCGTCTCAGTAGATTCTCCTTTCCAGCAATGGGGCCTTGATATCATAGGTCCTATTAACCCTCCGTCCTCACAACAACACAAGTATATTGTGACAGCCACATAATACTTTACTCGATGGTCCGAAGCCGCTGCGCTTAGAACTGTTAACACAAGTCAGGTGATCGCTTTTCTGAACTCGAATATCATCACTCGTTTCAGTATCCCTGATTGTCTAGTATTTGATAACGCCTCATACGTTTCTTCTCTTGAGATGAGTGAGTTCGCTTTGGAGAAAGGAATAAAGCTGAAGTATTCTGCTAGTTATTACCCCCAGGGCAACGACTTAGCAGAATCAACAAACAAGAAATTGATCAAAATTGTCAAGAGAACCGTGGCTGAAAATCACAAGAAATGGCACAATGCACTGTTGAATGCACTGTGGGCTGATAGGGTAACACCCAAAGCCGCTATAGGTAACTCCCCTTTTTTCCTTGTTTATGGTAGAGAAGCCATTCTTCCACCTCGCATTCTTCTTCCTTCGCTTCAATTGTCACAAAATGTCCGAGAAGAAGATTGTTCCCCTTTAGAAAGCCGCATTAACGCTTTGATGAAGTTAGAAGAAGTAAGAACTCAAGCCAAACATAAGTTAGATCAACATCAACAATTGATTAAAAGATGGTTCGATTCTAATTCTGCCTCTGATAGGAATTTTGAAGTAGGCGATCTCGTCTTGAAGTGGGACAAACCACACGAAAGAAAGGGTGAGCACACCAAGTTTTAAAACTTATGGCTTGGGCCATTTTTAATTGCTGAAAAGTTGGGTCCTAGTTCCTTTCGATTACAGAATCTTGAAGGGAAACTTGACACCTATCTGGTGAATGGCCAAGCCCTGAAAAGATACTTTGCTTGATAACTACCCTTGTATATTATGTAAATATTTCTTTTGTTTGCATTTTTCGTTTGCTTTCTGTTTTGGTTTTGATTTGAATTGATCAGTTTTTTGTGTTTTTTTTGAAAGATATGCATACCTGTGCACTAAACCATTCAGACAAAGACCATAGAAAAAATTTCTTCGCTAAAATAACTTCTGAAAGTTTGTACAAACATCAGGGATATATTTCTAAAACTGATATTTATGTTGAATTTTTTTTTGTTTGAAAGAAGTTACTAATTTCAATCTCTGAGCAAAGTTTGTCATGATCATCTATTATCTTTTTACGTTGTCCCTTTTCCGTAAAGGAATGACTCAAAAGATGTCTCCCTGTCGTAGTAAGTTGTTTTTGTAAATAAAACATTTCTGGAGCTGAATAAAGGACAGTGTTAAAAAATTCTGATGAGGTCTGAAAAATATGTTAAAATATACAGATTATCAGCGTCACCCCGCTCAACTATATATATATACAAAAGAAAACAAAATAAAAATATTAATAAGAGCTGTGGGAAGTGTTTGTAAACCCGCCGGGATATTGAACAAGTCCGCTGGCAGCGGGTAAATGCATGCATGATGCCAAGACAACTTCGTCGGGGTACTGAACAGGCCTGCTGGCAGCGAAGCAATGTCGGGTACATGAAAATCTGTGAAAAAATATAAGAAACCTCTTTAATGTCCTTTATTCTGATCTAGAACTTCTTGACAGGATACAGATGTCAGAGTGGGTTAAATGGAAACCCTGTCAAGGCTATGGACGCCTGTTGGCAGCAGTGGCCATGCCAACAATATTGAAGATTTTATCTTTAAAATTGTGACTTGCTGATCTTAAGAATGTTATTAGTTTTCATCTTTTAAAACATCGCTGGAAAAGATGGTAAATGATGATGTTTGTATGATTTTCTGGTTGTTGTTTTTGAGTTGAAATTTTCTTTGCTGTCCTAATCTGAATTTATTTATTTTGACAGAGATAACTGCTTCTACCAGTGTGTCGCCATTGTTGGTAACCAATTCAATTTTTTCCATTTCCCTATAAGCTGCCTACACCTATGTCTTCTGAACTTCAAATTGTCGTCGCATTTTTTCAAATAGACGATATTTTTATTTCTTGCGACATTTGCAAATTGGTCTCCATTTAGTTTTCACGACTGTAAGCGTGAAAACTTCTCCATTGTTATTTGAACTGTCATGATCTTTTCACTTACCTTTGGTTTATCATTAAGTGGCTAAAAGGATTTTCGAACTATGCATATTTGCCTATTCTTAATTTGATTGCGCAACTTGATTTTATTAAACTTATGAGGCATTGAGCATATGGGTTTATACTTGATTCTATGAATTGCATAGGGGTCATGGTTTATTTTATTTTTATATGATGTGATCCTTATTTTTATAGCTCTTGGCTTGTCAATTTTATGAAATCGATTGTCACAATGGTTTAAAACCTTTGATTAACACATTTATGCAATACGCACGTGGTTAACATTTGGGTTTGATTTTACGTTGAATGACATTGGTTTGAAAAACTATAGTTATTTGCGCATTGGCATATCACTCATCGTTTGATTTTTTGGTTGGCCGAATAGTATGGTTTTGAACTATGTTATGATTGATTGAAAAGAGGATTAATTGGTGGTTGTACTTTTCCATTACTATTATGCATGGCGGTGAATAATTCCACCACCCTCGCATGCGCACATTAATGCTTCCCCTTTGATCGTTCGTAGTTGTTAGCCCAAATGACTTTGCCCCTATATGTTGGTGAATGTGAACCAAACCCTTACCATGTTCTCGCGCCATGGCTCCAGTCATGAGGGATGAACCCAATGGTAGCTAGGCTCTGTTGATGTTTGATAGTGCCTGCAGTGACCTCGAGGACAATGGGTGGCTCCCGTTCATACAAAAATTTCATGGTTTTAACCTCTGCGTTGCTAGACAATTCACCATGACCTTTGATGGTTGTCGAGCCAAGGTCGACGATGTTCAATTGGAAATTGATGAGAAGTTTATCAGTCTTGCTACGGTTTTGCCTGCCACTGGATAATGATGGTCCAAGAATTGCAAAGTGGAAGAGGTCCCTTGGACACTGCTCTTCCAGTCGCGTAAGGTTAGATCCTGTGATAAAGGTTTTCCTGTGACCATGCTGAAACAACGTTGGCATGATTTATTGATGATTATAAAACAGTTTATCACCTGGGAAGGTCTGTACGGGTTTGTTTTCTTACACCACCTTCGTTTGCTTATGGTTTTTATGGGTTATCAGCTCAATATGCCCTATTACTTGCATAGAAGCCTGTTTAAAATGTCTAAGAAATACAAAAGGAACCAGGCTGATAGTATCCTTTTTCACTATGGGCTGGTTAAGATGATTGTTGTCCATCATTTGGGGTTACACAGAGACTGTTGGAACGATTTCCTTGCTCGCAATGATTTTGAGGATTCGAAGCCTCCACAGGTTGACAAACCTGTGGTGAGCGAAGACAAGACTGTACCCCCGGTACCCTACATTATTATGTTACCTAAACCCTTGCCCGAATCACCTATCGACCTACCCCACTGTGTGACTAAGGATGTCGAGACTGTTAAGCCTGTGGGAAAAAATCCCAAAGCCAAACCTACTGCAAACGCCAAAGGCAAAAGGAGTGCCCGTTTAATTTCTCGGATGGCGAGGAACAAGCTAAAACCTCCTGTCAATCCTAACCCTATTGTGTTGAGTGAAGATTCTGACTTGGAAGTGGAGCATTTCTTGGCTAGTGAATACCCCTATTCGGAAGGTTTGTGTGCCGAACCCTCATATGACTTTGTGACAAACCTACCCCCCTACCTACGAAACAACCCTAACTATCCAGGCATTAAGCTGTCTTGTGAAGCCCCCGGTCATTCATCCAAACCCTGTACTGCTCTTTCTAAACCTACAACACCACCCTGTGATCAATGTAGCTCATGGTTAGAGAGGTATTATAATGATGTGCCTATGCTACAGTCGAGAATTCACTCTTTGAAGATCCAGGTTGCATGGCTTACCAGTCAAAAGGCTAATTTGCAAGCCACTGATAAGAAACAAAGGACGACAGGTTCCATCTTGTTTAAAAATGTGGAGTCAGCTACAACGGTCGTGAATTCATAGTTGGCATAGTTTGAGCAGCGTCACTGGTATATTTTTCTATCGCTTGTTTATATAATGAATTCGAATTCTTTGAATAGCTCTGAATACAACGTGGATTTTCTCTGTCACATTATATGCATTATGTACATAGTTTTGTTTTGATTAATGGAAATTCGTTTTACCATTTTAGCTTCGATTGGATTTTCATCGATTTGATTGGATCTTGGTGTGGATTTGATTGGTTTGATTTAGCTAAAATGGATACTCTGCTGTCAATTGAAGTCGTTTGTATCTATTCTAAACACAAGTTGTTTCTCGTATTTCAATTTTGAACACAATCAAGTTTCGATTCGAATTGGTTATAATGTATATGATATGATTGGCAATAACGATTAACTGTTACGGTTTTATGTCTCATATGACTTTCGACCAAAAGGGATACAATTTGGATTATGTTCAATATGTTTCTGTTAATATGCACCCAAATCGTGAATAGATACGATTCATAACAGTTATACCCATTCGGTTGATTCGCATTGGTTTACTCCACCATGTTATTAGTTCGATTCATATTGCATTGAATATGCTGTTTAAATTTGATTTGAGGAACGAAAGTGACTATATCCAGGTTCACGATTTGTTTCTATAATTAAACTCAGTCGTGATTTGATTATTTGCCCAGCTGATAATTATGACCTCTGTTGATTCTATTAAGATTACGATCATGATTTATCGATCCTGTCTGTTGACTGTGCAAGGATCAATCACAAAATTCGTTGGGTTGATGCTGTTAAGTATGATTTCATTTGAACATAATCGAAATAGTCTTTCTATCTTTACATTTGATTGAACGATATGAATCTGTTGTTATATCATTATAGCTATAACGAGTAAATGATGGTTGTGTTGGATTAGATCGTATCACACACGATATGACTCACTATGGATTTCATTGGATATGAAACAGTCTTGTTACTGTTCGACCTGATTTTATGGTAAAAGAAAAACAGAGTATTCTTACCCCTGTTTTCGATTGAATCAATTTTGATTTTGTTTAATTTGAATGGTAAAATCATTTGAATCATTAGTGATTCGTTTTTAATGATTATTGGAAGAAAATTGGTTTTGATTATTTTAAAAGATTTGATTTGATTTCTATTCTGGTCCTGTATGCTATTTTAGACTAGCTACATAATCAGATGATTCTGTAGCTAAGTCTATAGGATTATATTTTTATTGTTTTGTTAATGAAATATATTTCTAACTTGATGTTTTTGGTCTATTGCAGATGAATTCGAAATTGCAGTGGATTTGATGAGCAGTTAGGGGATATTTTAAATATTTCACTGGCATTTTAGTTTCCTAGTTTAGTTGATTTTGGGAATATCTTCCCAGATTATGTAAAACAGTTTGATATTATCCACAGGGAGGTTTTACCCTGTGGAGAGACTTATATATACTTATTATTTTTGTAATAATGTTCATCCTCATTCGTGGGAGAACAAGGATATGGAGTTTTAATACAGACTGAGGCAGAATGTGGTGTTTTGTTACAGCTTTAGCTTCTCATTATATCAATATTTTATTTCATGTTGTGTATATCAATTTGTATCTGGTTAATGACTACTTTAGCTATCTTAATCATTTGCAAATGATATAATTTAATCAATGTAATCCATATCTGATTTCTTCTAAGTATTTAAAAAACGTAGCAATTTCTTAATTCAGTTTGTGAACGACAAATTTCTCTTCTTCATGAGTTGAATTATTAAATATATGTTTTTGCATAACAGGTTTCCCTTATTGCAAAGATTTATAAATCATAAAATTGTTATGATTTTTTATGTCTTGTTTGTCCTGTAAACAACTCAAAGAGCAGCACAACTTATCGTTTACGAGAAGCTTATGGACTAACCGGTGCAAGTTTCCTTCCTCCGACTAGCTTCAAAGTCATCATACACAGGACAAATTAGGAGCGTTTCCAGGTTAGTTTGTCATTTGTCTAGTATTTGTTAGTATTTAGTTAGATATAGGTAGAATTAGTATATTAGATTGTTTAATTTCAGTAAATATATTAGATCGTTTAATTTCAGTAAGTTTTATTTCTTATTCATAAAATCATAAAAATCAWAAAWATATCTCTRGCTRTCTTAGGRMWRAAADCAMATGAGTTTTACARGTTTTATTCAAATCTRCWASTTGTAGATAWTGTATATTTKTGAATAAGTTGTAATYCAATTAGTAATTAGATWTTTAAWTRWTAGAGTTAGTGTAATAGTAATTAGTAGWTTGTATATAATAGTTAGAGTAGTTTATATTTAGTTTTAGTTTAATTTAGTAGTTTGTTTTATTAGTTTTAGTTAGWTTAGTTTGTTTTCTATTTATTTTTAGTTAGTTTAGTTTCTTGTATTTAGTTTTAGTTTGTTTTATTAGTTTTAGTTAGTTTAGTTAGTTTTATTTGTTTTAGATAGATTAGTTAGTTTAGATTAGTTTTCTCTTTGGTTTTCTTAGAATCTTAGAGCGGCCAACAGAGCCGTTAAACCCGTCAGGGTGGTTCATTCCAAACAACTTGGGTTATTTAGACAACCCCGGACCAGTTCCACTCTCTCAATTGACGGATGGACAATTTCGCCCGTCAACAGGTTGATCACTAAAATATATATGGAGGTTGGAACTGGCTATTATAACATTACAAATGATATGGATGAGATGTAGAAACATAAACCTCGATTCCAAACATTACCCTTTACTCCAATCTTCAAAAACTCAAAACCAATTTAGAGCCACAAAACTTTAAATTTAACCCCATGTGTATAGCTTGCATAAATGTATATTTGATGAAGCCATTGCATTGTTTTCATACTATCTTGAACATCCAAGCTGCATTTATTATAATGAAGTCCCCTTTTCTACATCAATTTTAACCCACAACACTTGCGTAGTGTGTTGATGCAACTCGTTGTGCAACTGTGAGCTACAACACTTGTGTAGAGTGTTTGCACAACACAATTTATGCAGTTGGTATTTTTTTATTTTGTCTCAAACGGTAAACTGGGTTGGGATGAATTTTGGTCAACAACATAATATCATCATGATTATTCTACTTGAGAAAATTTGGTGAAAACCCAGTTCACGAATCTCAAGAAAATTAAAAAATGGATGTAGATGACAATGGTTCATTTCTCGAAAATAGTGAAGCATTTTGACCTGAAATTAAGTGAGCTTATTCATATTACCTTCATGCATCTCCTATAAATGTTTCACATAAAAAAGGTGCACGATTTAATATTTATGATAAAAATACACTAGCACAGCAAGCTTGCTACGCAACTGGAAACTACAACACTTGCGTATCGTGTGATCACTACACAAGTTTCGTTTTCCCTTGTTTCCATGAAACTCGCATGCAAACCTTTTGTTGATGGTTGAAATGTAATTTCCCAATTCTGCTGAAATTCAAAGCACCTTGGAATGTACTTGATCATAGCTTCAAAGAGGTGTATTAGGAAAAAGGCTTAGGGATGCTTGACTTTCTTTAATTTCATCCTCTCCCATTTGTTCACATGTCATTTGATCTTGGCTTCTTGAAGAAACCGATCTTGTGTATTAAAGAGAAATAGGGAACCGATAGGGTAGTTCATCACAATTAGAAGTTCTTGGGAAACTACATTCTTTTGTCTTATCTTATGATTGTGATGGATATTCATCATAGCTTGGCTTATGGTCCCAATTTCTCAGTTTTTCACCTTCCAAACTTAGATTATCATCTTTTTCTTCTCTTTCAACAAAACAAATATGACATGAGGGTTGAAACAAGCTATTGTTGTTTTGATGGAAAGGGTACTTCTCTGATATAAGGTCTTCAAATGATTGTTTAGAGAAATAATATTCATAATCATCATACAAAGGAGAATCAATGGCCATCTAAATATTAATGGTTTAGGGGCTTAGTACAATAGTTGGGATAACTAGTTGTTCAGGGAAAACATCCTCATAGTCATCAAAACTTGGAAAATCATGGCACATTGGTTCATTAACAATAGGAGGGATTAGTACAACAACTGGTAAGCTAGGAATTCCGTCATGACAAGATGCAACACTATACTCATGATGAAATAACTCTGACCCTAATATGACCTCTTGACTTAAAGAATCGAGAAATGGAGGAGATAGGGAAATGATGGACTATCCATCATGATATTTCTCTTGGGGACCTATCTTTTGACATGAATGAGGCATATGTTCTTCAAATTTAGGAAAAGAATCATGAAACTCATCATCTAAGTCCTGCTCACCGCAATCATGCCCTTCATTTTCACTGCTAGAGGAATCATTTGCTGAATACTGAATATATGATGCATACCCCTCACAACAATTCTTAAAAAGTCTTTCATCTGGATAAATTATCTTGCAATGAGAATAAAAAACATCATGAAAGTCCTTCAAAGAGGAAATACTAGAAGCGGGGAGTGTTTTATACCATTTCCTTGCATAACCTTCCAATGAATACATGAACATTTTCATCAATATATCTTCATGATGTATACTCAGTTGGTCCATGTATTGATGAAATTTGATTACATCATGTGTAGGATTGTCTTAATCCTTCTCTCTGAACCATGGAAGATCATCTCCCCACACATCTATAGCAGGAACAATATTAGGGAAACCAGGAATATTAGTAAACTTGAAAGGGGAAAACCTTGCAGGCACAATGGCTTCCATCCGATCATCTGATGCCATTCTGGATCTTCAACCAGTGGAGTCACCTACGAATTTATGAACTGTGGAGTCTACATGGTGAAGGATAAGAAGTCTAAAGTGTCCATCTTTAGTTCACCATCCAAAGCTATATCTCTTCATTGTCGTTCTCCCAGGGAAGATATATTCACTTTCATCCCCGACAATGATGCCATGAATGTTAGCACTCCAAGAGTCACTCCCAAACTGCAAATGAGAGTAATCTTGGTAACATAGAAATAAAAATACTTTATGGGTTTTTTGGATCAAGAAAAAGAAAACAAGGAATGGAAAGGACAATAAGATGTTGTAAATCAATGATGGACCATTGGTCTATGGAGTCAAGAAAATACCCTACTCATTAAATGCAATCAATCTACATATCAGATAAAGGTTTATTTAATAGAGGAATAAAATGATAACACAAATAAGGACATCCATAAGGTAGATATTCTCTCTGCATAAATGAATTCAAGGTACTTGATTGTAAACAATGACTAATAGGAAAGATACATCAGATCCTCAGACGCTCAAGAATTTATTAATCAAAGGCAACCATGATCATCAAGGTATAGAATTCATTCAAGTAAGAAGACAAATTGGAAAAGAAAACAAGAGATGCAATCTGATAACATAGATATCATGAACATTCAATAACATAAATGTTTACAAAAACAGAAAGCCCCTCAGGGTTACAATGATCACAGACAAAGTGCCTCCTACAACTGTCTCATCTCTCTTGGCTAATGAATCCAACCCCTTCCTTCTCAAAATACACTTCCATATATATTAAATGATAAATCTCTACCCTAAGGAAGTCGAAACCAATGGGATATATAGGATCCTCTTCCATTTAGGAGTCTTGTTACAAAAGATTCCAACAAAAACTTAACAAATTCCCATTTTTCTGGATCTTGCCTATTGTGATAAATGTCTATTGAAACAGGTCATGTTGATTGATATGGAGATTGAACACATGTATCTCATGTCCAAAAAACTCTTAGGAGACCATTTCGAACCTTCCTTGACAAGTGGCAACCTCCCAACAAGGAGAATATCTAAACCATAACCGCTACAAGAAATTTTGTAGCGCCGCTGCAAAACAATTTTTGCACATTTCATAGCACCACTTTTATGTCTAATATATCTCTAACCATAACACATTTTTAAAACCTGAAAGAGGTTTTTTTTATTTGGTATGTGATGAACAAAAACCTCCTCCATTTTTCAAAAATACCTTCTCATTTATTCTTAACACAAGTTTTAATTTAGTCACTCAAAAATGACAGAAGCGTCCTTGCAAAATAACTCTGCGAAATTGGTAGCACCCATCATGAATTCAGCTATGTGGATTTGGTAGTGCCACTATGACATAGTCATGTAAAATTGGTAGTGCCCATAATGAATTCAGCTATGTGGATTTGGTAGCACCACTCCTCTGTTTTAGGAAAGTCTCCATTCACATAAGCTTGCTTTTTAATGTGTGCATGGAGTTTCTAACCCATGTATTGTGTTGATGACATGTGCACTTGGCTTTCAGTTTTGATTCTTGAGGAATATGGCACTGTTGAATATCTTAATTCACCAGTGCTACAAAACAGATCGTAAAAGTAACCAAATTTTCTAGTGCAAATTCTTGTGCTAACACGAGGCGACTAAGAACCCGAAGACCGGTGCCTGATCCATTGGGTTGATCCCAAACTTCTGTGCAAACTGCAAACTGATGTGCTCTAACATGTGACCTTATTCAACTGAAAACAAACCCACTCTTCAATTTGAAAAACCAAACTGTACTATGAATGTTGAAAACTGAAAACTGAATGCTGAAACTGAACTAAAAACTGCTAAAAATAATGCTCAACCTTGTGAGCTTATTCAAACACACTCCTACTCTATGATTCTAAATTTTTTTTCAATCAAGTGAAGTCAAATACTCATTGAAACCAAGTAAGTATCTTATCCATTTCTTGAATTCTTTGCATGCTTTTAATTAGAAAGAAAATGAATAGTCTTTACGGTGGCAGCTCAAACAACAACTTGACTCCAACCCCAAAACCCATCTTTTTCTGAAGAATTATATCCACTTACTGTTAGAAAAACAAGATCGCGGAGCAATAAAATAAAAGAAATGAGGAAATAAAACACAAAAGATACACAATACAATAGAGACACAGATATACGTGGTTCACCCAGTGTGGGCTACGCGCACCAAAGAAATTGCCAGGTCCTTCCTTTATTATTATCCATCAAATGAAGGGATACAACCTACAACACAACTGCTATAATTTCCTCTTCTTTCTCTCATAGTCTCCTCTCTCAAAATACAATATTCACCATAATACATATCCGCAATACATTTTCCTCATAAAAGAAGGTTTCCTTCTAGGGAAAAAAACCCTAACATAACTTCTATCGTCAGATATATGACCTTATAATGAATGGTCCAGATGTACAATGAAATTACAATATACATTTACAAGGCAATTTTTCCTTCGGGGGCTTCACCCCCGAACCCCCGCCGAGGGCCTGCTTGCTCCCAAACCCCCCAGCCGAGGGGATATCCCCCTCGGACCCCGCAGGGGGGGTAACAACCCCCTTCTCTCCCCCATGTGGATGAGTGTACATTCTTCTAGGGTGTAAAGTTTTCATGGGGTATAAACACAGCTGAAAAAAAATACCTCTGAATTGGGAAGATAATCAGGCTCCACAACTAACAATCTCCCACTTGGAGAGTGATCTCAACAACTCCACCATTGTTGTATCTGCTGGACTATGAACCTTCTTGGACTTGGAAAATTTCTCATCTTCATATTCATGCTTGAAGACCAATTGAAATTGAGCAAGAACTTAGTTTCTCCCTGGTTACTCCCTTTGTTAACATGTCTACAAGATTCTAGCTAGTGTGTATCTGTTAAGTACCAAGATAGATCTACAAATATAATCACCACAAATACTGAATACATGATAGATTGAAAAGAAAGATAAAAGAAACCACACTTTATTATTACCAGACCCTTGAGGTAGGGCAACACCATACAATGGATCCTATTATGGAAGGGATCCTCTCATGTTCACTTGCCTCTTCGAGGGGGCATCCTCCTATTGAGATACTGCTCCAAATACAATACTTCTCTTCATGTCTCATTACATTGTTTGAATCCCTTTATATAGTGATACCATCACCTAAGAACATTCTAGAGGAGGAATCTTCTAGAAGTAGAACCTTCTAAGAAGTCCTCTTACATTTATTATATCT
>ML789728.1:40864-95033 GCA_009831015.1 Picea engelmannii
TCTATTCTTCTCTTGTATGCATGTGAAGAAAGAGGTTTCAGATTCGGGTAGAAGGTCAAAAGTTAAGTCTTAAGGGTCATTTTCTGCGTATGAGTTTAGAGCCCTAGCTTATTAGTCCGTAGGGTAGAAATACCCAACAACAGGGGTTGGGATGAATACCTTCGGCTGGGGCCATATCATTCCTTTAATACATCCCCTCCCAAGTTACGGTGGGCTATATCACTTGTTTATTAGTACTTTGAATACTTCGGGGGAAGTCTCCTTAGTGCTCGTTGTCTTCCTAATATCTATATGTTGTGTCATAGATCCACATTGTATTTGTTAGTGGCTATGATTGTGTTCACGACATAGATCCACACTGTATTGTCTCGTGGATATGGTCTTCTTGATGACATGGATCCATCGTGTATTATTTTGTGTCCATGGCATAACAATTCATATCATGGATCCAAAATGTATTTTTTGGCATCCATGCTCATTCAGAGTATCGGTATGTCTACCTAGGGGACGGTCTATATATTCTCTCATCCTTGATGTTTGATTGTAGGTACTCACTGGTTCCTTGATCTCCGAGCTCCTTCCTCATGCCACTCGTTACCATGAATTTTCATAATGTATTTCAACCATCTGTTATACTTGTATTTTCCACATTAGGGGGCATATGTTTACTTTTATTTTTTACTATAGGTTGTGCAATAATGTTATTAGATGTTATTGTTGGAAGATTGGTTGTTGTCATTGATGTCAACCCTAGTCATTTGTTTTGGACCCCAATATTGATGAAGGTATTTGGACATGAAGGACAATGCACATGCAGATACAACACCCATGGATGGGATAGTATACATCATGTTTTTTATGGTGGTAGGTGGAATGTCACGTGGATCCACATGGTTGAGGAGAAATGAATTTTTGAATATGAAAACGTGAATTGAAGAAGGAAGTACAGGTCGGCCCTGAAGATAATTAAAGAAAAGAATTACAAAATAAGAAAGTGTTAGTTCGTTCCTAATGTTAAAAGGAAGTGACATAAAGGGTATACATACATCTCATTAAACATTCATTTTTCAACACACACAAGTTTTTTGATGAACAAGGATATACAAGTCGAATTTCAGAGGCAAACTGAAGTAAAGAAGGTCGAATTTCAAGGGAGGATGAAGTCTTTTGGTGATGTGTTCTAAGGTATGTTATTTACAAGTCATCTTACCATTTTCGCTATAATTTTTTTTCTAGAACGATTCAAAAGGTGAAAATTTTATGCTATTGAGAAGACATATCTAGGTACCTGTGGTAAAAATTTCATCTCTTATTCGCTATAATTTTGGAGATAGACTATGTGGAATATAGGGTTTTTGACTAGTCCTGAAGCTAGTCATAAACATGTGTTCCAGGTTAAACAATCATAACATCTTCATAGAGAATCCAAATGAATTGATACCAACTGCATTGGAAAGAGTACAGGGTGTAGTTTCCTATGTACAAATTTTAGAATCTTATGTTAAATATTGAGTGCAGGACATGCTATACAAGTTTGCTCTCCTGAATAAACCAGAATTGAATAAGGTCTACAATTTTATCTATAACTCCTTTTCTGGGAGGAGTGAAAATTGGAGTTTCATAGAATACATTGAGTTATATTATCTACAGGATCAAAGTAATCTAAGAAGTGAAGAATTTCATAAGTTGAAGAAGTTTCAGGAAGCATTATCAGGTTCTATGTGATGGTTGGTTGGTGGTGATGATTTAATGTAAAGTTTTATTATCTCTCATATATTCTTGGGTGGAAGTAAGGGCAAGAATGGAGAGTTCAAGCCTCTCTTGATATTGGAATATTTTATCTTCCTTTTGGATGTTTATCCCTCCCTTTATATTTGGAAGTTGTAGCTACCTTCGGAAGTCATTACTTCCCTTGAACACTAACTATTGGTTATTTCTCATATATCGTGCATGGTGTATTGGTGTAACTCTTATACTATTGTTCATTGATAATTGGATATAATTGAATATATAATCTGGTTAAAGTATAAGTTGATTTTTTTTTTTAAATTTTACTTGATACTGATTCACCCCCCTCTCAATATCAACAATTGGTATTAGAGTAGGTTTCCTTCAGAACAGTTTAACCACTGGAAGGAAAATCCTAAGCAGAGATGGATGACCATTGTTATCAGATTAATCGGTAGGTGCGGACACTAATAGATCTCCCTAGATCCACCTGGATCTAGAACAAAATAGGACAGGACATGACTCTTTCCCTAGGTTTTGACCATTGAACTAAATAGGAGGCAAGAAGAAATAACATACCTTATTATCGCTTCCTATGGTCTTTGTTTCTCCCTCTTCGCTCCAGTGCTCTCGTGCAGTCAAGACAAAGACAACACAAACCAACCAAAGTGAAGATAGCACAATATATTCAATAGTCAATCTATGTGTATGATCAAGGAATTACACAATAAAGTGGAAATAAATTTATGGGAAAGGGATATGCCATTGTATTATATTAATTGAAAGTAAAGATTACAACCTGAGCCTTGATGTCGCAAACTTCCTTTTGATGGCCCTTGGCTCTGACACACACACTTGCTCAATCTTTTCATGAAGAAGATCAAATCCTTTTGATAGACTTGCTGGAGTCTCCAAACTATTGTTCAAGGTCAATCCTTCACACAATTCTTTCACCAATTCTCCAATGAATCTTGCTTAACCTTTTCCATGAGAATTCCCTCTATATATAGGAGAGAATGAATTAGTTACTTGGATAAGAATGATCCCAAAATATCAGGGAATCCAGTACTAGGATAACCATTCAAATGCCAACCCATCCTTCTAGAAGATTCCCTTCTAGAAGCATCGAGAATTCATCTTTTTCCATGCTTTAGGAAGAGTTCACACCCTAGCAGTTTAACACAGTGTGCGAAGTTCTCACTCTGGCTTAAGGCAGCCTGTGAGAATCATGCATTCTCGCACCCAAATATACTAGCAGCCTGTGAACCTTCTTCAAAAATGAATTTTCTGGGAAGAGATGAAAGTAACTTTTCTCAGGAGAAAGTTCTCATGAAGAGCCTGAGTACACCATCATCAATACATCATCATGACAACCAAAATCATGGGTAACAACCATGATCACATTTCAAATGGGATTCAAATATTTGATAGAATAATCTATGCATACTAGAGTGATAGAGTGAAAAATTACCTAACAACTTTGGGAGTAGACATTTGGTACTCAGTTGTAAATGGCTATGTAATCCCAAGTAATGCTCCAACAGATCCAAATGAGAAGAAGCTTATGAGTTGTAATTCAAAACCCATACATGTTATTCTAGGATCATTGACACAAACCATTGCTAGCAAAGTGATGGGATACAACACTGCTAAAGAGGTATGGGGCAAATGCAAGAGTATCTATGAAGGTGATCCTAAAGTTAAGCAGGTCAAGCTTCAACGACATAGAGAAGAATTTGAAAATTTGAAGATGGATGAAAAGGAATATATTGCAACCTATTTTCTTAGAGTTGATGAAGTTGTTAATGCTATCAGAGGATTAGGTGAAGAGCTTAATGAATCCTTGGTTGTACAAAAAATATTGAGATCAATTTTCTTAAAGTATGATGCTAAGGTCTTCGCCATTGAAGAAACTAGGGACTTGATCAAAATGACAATGGATGAATTACATGGGTCTCTTATAGCATATGAAATGAGAAAAAGTATAGAAAGTGACCAGACAAACAATGAAGTAGCCTTTAAATTCATAAAGAAGACAAAAGACAAGGATAATGACCTTGATGAAGAAATAACAAATTTCGTAAGAAGGTTCTAGAAGGGAAGTGGAAGATACAAAGGTAATTCTCCTCTAAAATGGTTTAACTATGGTAGAATAGGACATATTGTTGAAAACTGCTACTATAAAAAGAGAAGTCTCAACAACAAAATGATCTTCTAATACAAGGATGATGACATCTCCTCAGATGAGAGTGATGAAGAAGATAATGATGGAGGAGAAGTAATCTTCATAACCCAAGAAATCCAGGATGATGATCACAAGAGTTATAAAGAAGAAGAAATCATTTTTGAAGAAGATTCAGATGAAAAAACCAACATTGATTCCTTTTGGGGATACAAAGACAATGCAGAGAGTGAACAAGAAGATGAGAATATTGAAAAGTTGAAGCATGTTGAAACTAAAAATAACAAGCTTAGAAACACAAACATAAAACTAAAAGGTGAATTGAGTAGTTGTGAAGAAGAGAATACAAGCTTGAAAAGACCATTGATAGCTTGAAGGAACAATTAGAAGATTATGAGAAATTGAAAGCAGAATTGGATCCCACAAAAGGGGATATACTATTGACAATAGAAAAGTTTAAGAAGTTCGAAAAAAGAACTGAAAAATTAGATGAGATCCTTAGCAGAAAAATATATCCAAACGACAAGACAGAACTAGGATACAATGATAGTTTGAAGACAACAAAACAAGAGAAGGAAGATGAAAATGATGAAACCAACACTCCATAACAAGTTGAACAACAAGATAGAAGAATATAATTCAAAAGGAATGAGACATCAAGAATATTCTCTCCCATCAGGTATGAAAGCAATCATTATGAAGGAAACTACAGAAGAATAGACCATGAATCTAGATGGACCACACCACAAAGAAGATCAGTTACTCCTAGGTATCAAAATCTCTTTCTTGGACATTGTTATACTTGTGGAAATTTTGGACGCAAGGCAATCAATTGTAGAATCAATGAAAGGAATAACTACGCAAGCTACATGAATGGTGAAAATAGTATATATGGAAATGTTCGTAGACCTGTCAACATAAATTATAATCCATTTGACCCATTAATATATCAAAATATTGTATGTTACAAGTGAAATAATCTTGGTCACAAAGCATGAGATTGCAGAGAGATGAAGGAAGATAATCGTATGCCAAATGTCTCTATACCAACTATAACATGGAAAAGGAAAGAAATTCCACAAAATGAAAACTGTCGAATAACATTGGTTGCTAAATAATGCAAAGAAGAAGATGAATGGTTCATAGACAATGGGTGCTCATCTCATATGAGCAAAGATCAAAGAAAATTTGTCACCTTGAAGAAAAACGATGGAAATGTTGCATTTGGAGATGACTCATCTACCAAAATACTTGGAATAGGAACTATAAAGATTGGAAGTGAAAATGTAAAAGCATGAAAAAGTCTTATTGGTTGAATATATGAAGCATAATCTCCTCATTGTCAGCAAAATATGTGATCAAGGATACACTCTTACGTTTGACTCCCGAAAATGTAAAATCAGAGAAAATAAATTAGGAAGATTGGTTGCAAATGCAACAAGAAGACCGAACAATATATACATCCTAGACATGAAGAATATAGAGAAGACATAATCCACACAAAAGGATTCCAAGGAAGAAAAATTCCCAAAGACCAAAAATAAGGATCAAGTATTATTTAGTGCCACATGTTCAGTGGGAGAAACCCCAAAGAAGAAGGTCACCTTATGCCATTGAACTCAGGGGGATCAACTCCACCCTTTTCCATTGATGTCAAAGGGGGAGAGAAATTGGGATCATGATGACAGGGGGATAATGAGTGTTTCCATCAATGACAAAGGGGATATTGTTGGAAGATTGGTTGTTGTCATTGATCTCAACCCTAGTCATTGGTTTTGGACCCCAAGATTGATGAAGGTATTTGGACATGAAGGAAAATGCACATGCAGATAAAACACCCATGGATAGATAGTATACATCATGTTGTTTCTGGTGGTAGGTGGCACATCATGTGGATCCTCATGGTTGAGGAGAAATTAATTTTTGAAGATGAAAAAGTGAATTGAATAAGGAAGTACATGTTGGCCCTGGAGATAATTAAATAAAATAATTACAAAATAAGAAAGTGTTATGTCGTCCCTAATGTTAAAAGGAAGTGACATAAAGGGTATAAATACATCTCATTAAACATTCATTTTTCAACACACACAAGTTTGTTAATGAACAAGGAGATATAAGTCGAATTTCAAAGTAAATCGGAAGTAAAGAAGGCCGAATTTCAAGGGAGGATGAAGTCTTTTGGTGATGTGTTCTAAGGTATGTTATTTATAGGTCATCTTACCATTTTCTCTATAACTGTTTTCTAGAATGATTCAAAAGGTGAAATTTTTATGCTATTGAGAAGACATATTTAGGTACTTGTGGTAACAAAATTATCTCTTTATTCGCTACAACTTTGGAGATACACTTTGTGGAATATAGGATTTTTGACTAGTCCTCAAGCTAGTCATAAACAGGTGTTCCGGGTAAAACATTCATAACATCTTCATAGAGAATCCAAATTAAGTGATACCAATTGCATTGGAAAACATACGGGTTGTAGTTTCCTTTGTATGACTTTTAGAATATTACGTTATATATTGAGCGTGGGGGATGCTGTACAAGTTTTCTCTCCTGAATAAACTGGAATTGAATAAGGTATACCATTTTCTCTATAACTCCTTTTCTGGGAGGATTCAAGGAATGAAACTTGGAGGAGTTTCAGAGAATACATTGAGTTATATTATCTATAGGATAAGAGTATTCTACGAAGTGAAGAATTGAAGAAGTTGAATAAGTCTCAGGAAGCATTATCAGGTTCTATGTGATGGTTAGTTAATGGTGATGATTGTTGGTTACTACTTTCCTTTACTGTCTAAGTTATTGACCCAGGGTTCATGTCTTTTGGGTTTCCAACAAAGGCTCTAAAATTATCGACCCTCCTAGTAGATCATAAGGCAACACAGTACAAAAAATGCACTGTGTAGTCTCACCCGAGATAACTGTAAATGGGTGGTTGTAAGACTGAGGTGTTTATAGCCTAGGATTAAGTATGAGATAGGGGTTTATTATTGAGAGTCATGTACTATGAATCATGATTGTAATATACTATTGTTCACGGGTGTGCGATTATCTCTCACAGTTTATTTCCCGAACAACACAATCGTATTCCATAACAATGTATTAACTCATTCATTAAGCATAACAACTAAATGCTAAAAGAAAACAAAGATGTACATGCATTCATCATATTACACAGATATTACCATGGTTCACCCCCTCCTGGGCTACGTCCACAAAGATTTGGCTCTTGGCTCTTTTATTATAGTAGTTCTGCATTTCCAGTGCCTTGCGCTTGTAGTTCTCCTCAGACTGGTAAGATCTGTATGAGGAAAACTAGATCGCACCAGGATCAACAACCTGCAATCTAATCCTCAGATCTTCCTTCTCTCCTCTGTTATTATCTCAACAACTTACAAAAATGATTCATAATGGTATTACATAACACATCAACTCATACATACTATGATGGAGTATTACAAAAGCTAGAACTAATACAAAAGCGAACCAACCACTATATGATACTTGCGTATCTATATTTATATATGTCAGGCTCTTCAGCCATTTACAATGTATTACCAAAACCCTAACCCTACCGATGTTAGGTCTTCCTCCCATGTGTGCATGTTGTTCTTCCTCCAACTTTTTCTTTCCTTGTGCACGCTTTCTTGCATGATTGTGTGTTGTGTTACCTTCCAACTGTTACTTCAGTTTCTGCATGCTTTCTTTCCCATGATCATCCTTCTTTCCACTTCGACCTGGTGCCAAAAGGCCCCCAACACTGACATGTGACTCGTCCTGAGTCACCTAATCCTTCTAAGCTTCTTTGATCTCTTTGGTGATCGTCTGAAACTTTTCCTTGAGCTCTGTTTCTTTTGTCAGTGCCTACACGGTCTTCTCCTTGATGGTGTCTACTACCTGAAGTGCCACATTGTCGTTCAACAATCCTGCACATTTGGCCTAGGTCTGTGCTATCTATGTTTTATCTCCTTCTTCCTTTGTGAGTACTTCTTCTATCCGTTCCTGTAGTGTCTCTATTTGAGCCTGACGCTCCTGTTTCTGTGTTTGCGCAGTGATAAGTTCTGCGTGCATCTTCTTCATCTCCTGTGTCCCTTTGACTTGTTTTAGGATTCGTATTGTCTTCTGCCATTGTTTGAGTTCTTGTATCACTGCATTGATCCTTTCCTCTTCCTTGTACCAACGTTGGACCTGTGGATCTTCCTCCAACCTTATCCAAAGTTTCGTTTCTTTATTGAACAATTCAGTTGTTGTGCTAACTTGCTGCTTTATCTCCTGCAACTGTGTTGTTGATTCCTACATCCTTTTCTCCTTCACTGTCGGTGGAGTGGTTGGTGTGATTTGTTATCAGAGATTGTCTATCTCCTTTTGATACTGATCAATTTCCTACGCAATCAGGTCGATCTTTTCTGATACCGAGAATTCATTTCCTTGTGCGGTTCTTAGGAGTTTCTAAAAAATTCCTCCCAGTCTTCGTTCCAGTTCGTTCCTGCGTTATTTTTCCTCCCGCGTTTTGAGCTTGTCTTGCTCACAAATTTTTTCCAGCGCCTCCCACTTCTTTGTTTCTTGTTTTAGCTTGACTAAGTTTTTATGTGCACGAGACTATACCTCATGGATGACGCTAACCTGTAATTTGTGTTGTGCCCTTGATGGTATCTGCATCAAGACCAATTGGATGTCGTCCAAATCCTTCAAGGGTGTCTTCCCCATGATTTCATCCATGCACAACATGCTAGGTTTGATGTAAATTATTTCATTTGCGTGTGGCATGGAGTAGAATGGGTCTCGTTCTTCTACCTCCACTCTTTCTTTGGTTTGTATTCTCGATGGCTTTATGCCTTTGTTGTTGCTTGTTGTCTGTTCTTCCCTGAATTTCTTGAGGAACTGTACCATTTCTTCTAGCTCCTTTTGCAATTTATCCCTGTAATGTGCTGCATGATCAAAATCTTCTGCTAGGCAATCTTGGACCATTCTGGCGATCATTTCCCCATCATCCTCCGTGATCGTATAGTCTAGTGATGCTCGTTGTGCCTTTTATTTCTTGCGTGCGCCTCCTACCTACGGGATTGGTCTCTTATTTCCCCCTAGTTCCTATGTGATGGGATTCGAGGTGGTCTCTTGCACTCCCTTAGCCTGTTTCTTCTATCCGTTGGTCGATTGTGTAGTATCTTTCTTCCCCTTCTAGGTCCCTATATTCTTTGACCCTTCGTCTTCCTGAGTCTATTTGATTTGGCCTGTCCTCAGTCTCTTGGGCACTGGGATTTCCAGAGGCTGTGTTTCCACCTACACTGCCTCTCCTTTTGTTGTTATTTTATGTACTTCCCGGGTAATGGCTGGGATCCTCCATTCATCAGGCCATTCACTGATGACCATGTCGATATCACCCTCTCTGATGCAGTAGCACATCTGTAGCCATTGTTTATCTATATCCTGCCTTGGTTGTATCCACATTGTTTGTCGCGTGGCCCAGAAATTGGTGATGTCTGCATATCGCATGACATCCTCTGGTGTTATTATCCATGATTAGCTGATAGCTTCCTGTATGTCCCTTAGGTATGCTTGGAATATGGTTTTTTTCTCCCTCTTATGCTTGTCCTGTGGCCCGGATCTCAGTAATAGGTATCTTTCTCCTACTAGCTGTGGTCTAGTACAAAACATTACATACCCTGGTTCTTGCCATCCCATGAAGGCTATTAGGGTGATCAACCATGAGTAATGGAACTATGTGCCTAGGTCCTACGCATCCTTGCAGTCCTCTTGAAATAAGTTCAATAAATATGGCACCTAGCTCATAGAGGTTCCTTCTGCACACTGAGATGCAACTGCAATGACTCTTGTTGGTACTTCATATTTGCGGCATTTTCTGAGAAATTTTCAAGATAATATCTTTTCACCCAATTGTGTAGCTACATTGTTGATTCGTTTGATCATGATGCCCCTCGTTCCCCTGGAGGTGCCATATTTCTTCTTCATTTCCTCTGCCAACACTTTCTCCTTGGATTTGTCGTCCATAGTCAATGCGGGATCCATACCTGGGTTGGTAACCCTGTGATTTGTGCAATAAGGTCAACAGTTATGGGGACAAGTTTGTCGAGCCATATGTCCCCTCCATGTGTGACTGCTAACAACTTCTTGATGCATGTTGTTGCGTACTGGCCTCTGCCTCATGCTGTCAATTTAATTGAGGGATTTAGTACATATAGAACACCCATCAGTTTCCATGGCATCTAGACTTGTACAGAGTCTCCTCATTTACTCCTCCATTGTTTTATTCACTACATGTCTGTCCCTGCATCTTCTTGGTGGCATGGCTCTAAGATTTCTTCACGGAAAGCTTAAATTATGGCCCTGATACCACTTGACGAAAACCCCCTGCCTCTCTCAGGGTTTGTGCGACCTCTCGATCAAGGATTGATCAAGAAGGGAGTCAAATCAATTCTCAGGGTCTCTTATGATCCCCAAAATAGTTTATACAAGCCCCCATTTTTTTCTCCCTGTATAGGTTCTATAAAACCCGCGAGCACTTTCCTGGCACATTTGCCCTTTATTTGAAAATTTGAATTTTTAGGAACTAACTCCCTCTGCTAATCAATTTTTCCTCATATGACCATGGGATGTGACCCGAGGATTAACCCAAAAGGCACTAAGCCTTATGTATTTGGGACTCTTGGCACCCAGCACTACTCTGATCTCCCAAAGTACCCTGTGGCCGAAGCTATGGATTAGGCACCATGTATCCACCCCTTTGGGATCAATGGTCGATGGTGTTTTTATCCTTCGGCCCTCAGTCGCCTCGATGCTATCCTCCTTCCTTTCGAAATCTGAAACCTATGAATACGCGTATCTCCACCATGTGTCCTCCCTGGATCCAATTGTCTAGATTAACCCTTGCACTTTGGGCTTTGAGACTTCGGAAGAATGGCCCTTTACTCTTTGTAATTCTCATGAAGCTCTAGCCTCTAGAATAAACGATCTATCGACACGTGTCCGCTAAAGATAAATGACCACAGTTACTTCACTTCTTCGGGACTCCAACAATCCTGCTCCTTATACACCCATTAAAATCCCCGAATACAGTAAGTGTCAAAGAGTGTTGATGGCTATCCTTCGTGCAACTATTCCATATCTGTTGGTCATCATATTCCTATAGATATCCCATGGGATATTCACCATCGCTTCTCTAAACTCTTCCCTTCTAGGGATTAATGTCACTAGTCCTCCTAAGATTAACTTCTCGAGGTATATGAGACCTTTGTCAGCACTTTTTGTGCACTGATCCCACACTGTAAAATGTTGGGACTTATAAAATTTATAAGTTTCCTCCCTCGATATTGATGGTTGCTATCTATCCTAAGCTTAGGTTCTAGAGGTATATGAGGCCTCCTCCTCTCCTCTGTGCACTCCCTTCGAACTCTCAGAAGTTTGGACTTAGAAAAATCTCTAAGTATTTTCTCCTAAAAGGCTCAGATCGCTATCTCTCATGAGCTTGGTTCTTCAAGTTTTTAAAACCTTGGGCACACACCTTGTGACCTTGGAACTCTGCAACACTTGACTATTCTCCCCTTAACCAAGATTCTGAGAACAACTCGACCTAGGCACTCCTTTCATGGCTCGGTGCTTTCTCTACACTACTACTATAAAATATTCAACGTTAGCTCTCATGAGCTTCTCTGAGTTAAAATTAACTCTGTCAATGCACTCCTTGCAGACAATGTGCACTCCTTGCACGAGCTCTCAAAAGAGAAACAATTGAAACTTATTCTAACTCCATAGACTCATGTATTTATCCATTAAATGCATTCATAAGCACAATAACAAACATAAAAAAGGATTTACATGAACGAAAATCCTACCATTCATTCAGATAAACACAACAACAAAAAAACCAAACATTTGGATTAAGGCTTCTCTGTTCTATTCATTCAAGTGATAATATACACAGATACATGCAGTCCTCCACTACTCCTTCAACAATCTTATACAATGTTCTTTGGCTCTCAAAAACAACAAATCTCTCTTTCTCAATAATAAATATTACAAAATGAGCAACCAACTTTCACAAATGAGCAAGAACAACCTTTTCTTGGCATAAGATACAAAAATATATACAAGGGGTGATTCATCGAGCATTTCCCCCCAACAACCTAATTCTATCCTATCAGAATTTAATGCATCCATCTACTAAGGACTAAGCAGTAAATAACATTTACAAAAAGGATAAGGGATGATGCATAACCTATATACAATACAACGTTTACATTAAAGTGATGTTGATCTGAGAGGATATTTGGGGATGGCCTCAGCCTCCAATCATTAATTACATTTATTTTCATAAAATTTCAAATTAAAAAGGTGCACTCTCCTTTGTGTAGTCCAAATCAGCTTCATGCATGCATTGGATGATGTGATTTACTCCAGAATGTTCTCCTTTTAATGCTGATGTATATTCTCTTTCATCACCATACATGCCACAAGTCAAAGAGAACTCCATGGAGAGTGCCTCTTCTTTGCACTTGCATCATTTCTATACCATAGAAAAGAGAGCAGAGCAACCTCATCTTCTTGTTGGGTTTTCTCCTGTATTAGGTTTCCCAGGTCATATCTTGTATTTATTTGTGGATGGTATGATTGTATTTTACTTTTATCTATTTTCATCATTTCATATATTTCATTCATAAGCAAAAAATCAATCACTAAATATTCTAGAGATCTAAATGAAAAATAACCTTAATAGTAAAGATTTCTATATTTTATTAGATCCATTGTGACAAACTATTCTATTGGAATATCCACATAAGTTTAGAGATTAAGTATTAGGGTAAAGAATATTCTTGATGATGATTTGTTAGATCTCTTTCTGGGAACTTTAAAGGAGAACATTCAAGATGAGGTGCATCTCTTCAAACCTAAATCCTTAGAGAAAGATTCCAGTATGGAAAAGAAAGTGGAAGACAAAAATATGGCTACTATAAAGGTGGCCACTAACAACTATAATGAGCACCATGTTCCCCCTCCTAAACCCACTCAAACGAAAAGGTTGACACCTCAAAAAAAGGATGAAAGAAGAGAAAATGGACTATGTTTCAATTGTGGCAGTAGGTACAATAAGGGTCATAAATGCAGTGAGAAAACAATATTCTACATAGATTGTGAAGAGGAAGAAGATCAAGAATTTGGAGCATCACAATATCTAGATCTATAAGAGACTACTTCAACCTTATCTTGTCATGCATTGGATGACATCAATACTCCACAAACCCTCAAGGTACAAGGATACATAAAAAATAAAAAGGTAACAATGTTGATTAATTCTAGCAGTACCCACAACTTCATCAATTACAAATTAACAAAATATCTCAATTTCTTTATATTTCCAACACTAGAGTTTCAAGTAATGATTAAAAAATGGAGGTACCATAATTTTTTCTTGGAAGTGCCATACTATTAATCTCAATATGGAGGAGTATTTATTGGATATTCCCATGATTACCATCCAAATGTGTGGTGTTTATGTTGTATTAGGGGTCCAATGCTTACAATCATTGGGAACAATGGGCCTTAATTTTCAAGATCTTTTCATGATATTTTCCTTAGAAGGTAAGGAAATTGAGCTTAGATGTATCCAAGGGAAACCCTTTAAGGTTACAATCTCTAATAGCATGACAAAATTACTCAAAAATGGACACCATGGTGTAATTTCACAATTGTACTCACTAGATGTTCAAACATCTATATCCTCTGTTCCATTGGGTATCCAAATAGTTATCAATAATAGTTCCAAGGTATTTGGAGAAATTATTAAGGGTCTTCTACCTGCTAAATATCATGACCATGCTATTCATTTTCATCTAGGAAGTATACCACCTAACATTTGGCCTTATATGTATCCATCTGCATAGAAGAGTAAGATTAAGTGTATGATCCAAGAAATGTTAGAGGCTGACATCATTCAACCTAGCCAAAGTTCTTTCACTTCACCAGTGGTGATGGTTACAAAAAGCGACGGTTCATGGCATATGTGTCTAGATTATAGATAGCTCAACAAAATTACCATCAAAGATAATTTTCCTATTCCTATCATTGATGAATTATTATATTAATTTCATGGAGCAATTTTCTTTACTAATTTGGATCTTGTTTCAGGATGTCATCAAAATAGAGTAAGGTAAGAAGAGATTACCAAAACAACCTTTAGAACACATGAAGGTCATTATGAGTTTTTGGTTATGCCAATTGGACTTACTAATTCACCTTCAACATTTCAAAGCTTGATGAATTCTATTTTCAAATGCTTCCTTAGAAAATTTGTGTTAGTATTTTTTGATAACATGTTAATCTACAAAATATCTTGGGAAGAGCATGCACAACATGTTGACAAAGTATTACAACTATTGGAAGAGAAACAACTTTATGCAAATCCTTCCGAGTTTTCCTTTGGGGTTCAAGAAGTAGAGTATTTGGGTCATATTGTGTCTCTTGAAGGTGTAAAATTAGACCCTAACAAAATTAAATCTATGAGGGAATGACCAATTCCAAAAACATTGAAGAAACTTAGAGGATTATTAAGATTAATATGCTATTACCACAAGTTTGTCAAGAACTATGGTCAAATAACAACACCTCTAATAACATTTTAAAATAAGGAATCATTTTCTTGGACGCAAGAATCAACCAAAGATTTTGAAAACCTTAAGGAGGCTATGTGTACAACTCCTATCTTGGCCACACCTAATTTGACAATTTTTTTTTTATTGTGGAGTGTGATGCCTTAGGCCATGGAATTGGTGCAATTTTAATGCAAGTAAGGAAGTCCCCTTTCCTTTGAAATCAACCAACTTAAAGGATAAAACTTACACAAAGCCATTTATGAAAAATAATTGTTGGCTATACTACACACAATTAAGAAATGGAGCACATACCTAATATGAAGACACTTCAAAGTAAAAAAATATCATGATAGTTTGAAGTACTTCTTGGAGCAAAAATTATCATAAGAAAATAAACAAAAACGGGTTGCAAATATGCTAGGTTATGAATTTGAAATTATCTACAAAAGAGGAAAACATAATATTGTGGTAGATGCACTTTCAAGGAAATAAGAAGAAACAAAGGGTTCATTATGTGCTATTTATATTCCTCAATTTGAATCGGTGGAAGAAACAAGGATATAATGGAAGAAACAATGAGAGGTATGCAAGATCATTCAACAACTACAAGAAGACCCCATTTCATTAGATATATTTATATGGAAGAATGATTTTCTATGGAATCACGATTGCCTATATTTATGTAAGAATTCCTAACTCAAATAGAAGGTCCTTCTAGAATTACACACTTCTCCTATAGGAGGACATTCAAGTTTCTTGAAAACTTACCATAGGATCAAGAAGGATTTTTTCTGGGAAGGTCTTAAAATTGATGTTCAAAATTTTGTGTTTGAGTGTATGGTCTACCAACAGAATAAGGGAGAGACAATCAATATTTTAGGTCTCCTACAACCATTATCTATACCAAGTCAACGTTGGGAAGAAGTTTCAATGGATTTTATTATAGGTTTACTGTTGGCGCTTGACCAAGTTTTGAGGAACACTTGGTCATATTTGACCATTTTTGGGACTTCGACAGCTTGTCAAAGATAGAGCGCAATGCGAAGCGGAAATCATGGAAGCTAGACCCCTTTTTGGGTCCTTTTTGGGTTTTTGGGGATAATGTAATGGGAAAGGGATGTCGGCCTGTGGGTTTACCCATGCCTAGGCCCACTTTTGTATGTATATATAGATGTCTAGGCCATATAGAAAAGTAGTGGATGATATATCTATGTGATGTAGGCTAAGTGCCAAGAGTTGAATCTGTGTGATCAAGGCTTTGTTCATTTTGTGTAAGACTTGCAGAGATGAGTGCAAGTCCTTGTGAGAGACTGTAGAAGGCTTTGTGTTGCGGTGGAAGGAAGAAGGATCCGGCGAGCTGCACAGATCTTCTGTCTTGTGCGGAGTAAGGGTTTTGAGGCTCTGTGTTATAACCTGATCAACTGAAGCTAATAAAGAAGAAGACTTTGAGGATGTAGCCCCAGGGAGAGTGTGAACCATGGTAAATATGTGTGTTGTGCTCTGTGCCTTGACCTGATGTGTTTGTGTCTTCCTTTGCTAAGTGCTTTGATATGTTTATATAGATCTATTTATTCTTTGTGCTTATGAGATATGAATGAATGTTATATCTGGTATGTAAGATGCTTAGTGCTTGATCTATCGAATCTAATCAATCTTGTTGTGGCTAAGTGATGAATTATCTTAGATCTAAGTACATATTGTGATGCTCTGTGTTATCTGTGAAGTATCATAAGCGATGAATATTGATGAATAATTTATGCTAGGTGATTGCTAAGTGTTATAATCACATATATGTGTCCCAACTAAGGCTGCTGACACCTGAGTCTTGCAAACACCCTTGCCTCTACCTCGGGTGAGACTTCATCTGCTTCGCAGGTGTTGCTGAAAGGGCTGGTAGTTAGGGTTTTGTTGGTGCGCTGTTGTAGTGTTGAACCCTAGGTTTTCCCCTGTGTCAACAAATGGTTCCGTTGTCGGGACCTGAAACTGTGATTGTTGGGAACTGAGCAGAAGAAGCTTTGTACAAAGATTCATCTTGAAATTGTGAAATCTTTGTGTGTGGATCTATGCCCCAGTGCGCAGTGATCCACTTGATCTAAAAAGCTCTGTGTTGAAGAAGGAAGGATAGATCTGAAGGAAAGAAGTCAGATCTGCAAGAAAAGAGGTTGATATTGAAGAAAAGAAGTAAGATTTGTGAGCTTTGTGCTCTGATAAATGTAAGAATAGTTAATATTTCTTATATATGGAAGCTTTGTGCCCTGTAGAAGTAAAAGAAGTGAAATTTTTTGTTTCTAAAGTATGGATTTAGGCATGCTGGATAAATTTTGTCCTAGCTTGAAAACTAGGGAATTGTTAGATGAAAGAACGCTTGATATGAATATATCTGATAAGTATAATGATAGATATGTTATACCTATGCATAGAAATAATTTTTGGACTAACCAATGGATGCAAGATCCTAGAAAGAAATTTTTGCAGGCTAGCCATTATGATCCTAGCGCGTAGTATAATAAAATTTGGGGATCATTGAAGAGAAAGAGAGGATTAACACTTTATTACAGTTTCAGAAGACCAAGACATCTTGCTAAGGAATGCCCTGGGAGAAACCCTAGTTGCCTTTGTTATAAGGGTATGGACCATGAAGTACTAGATTGCGCTAGAATGATTGCTAGACTTGAAAAGATGAATATGGAGCAAGTAAAATCTGAAGGATATCAAGAGACTAAGATTATAGAAGAACCCCATAAAGAATAAGATATTATGTTACTGAAAATGAAAGAAACTCTGGATGAACATAAAGATGCCAGTTTATCAGAGATATTCAAAGAAAAGGATAAAATCGAAGTAAGAATAGGAGACTTCGACATTGACTGTGCTCTGGATGAGGGAACACAGATGAGCATTATGACGTAAAGTACTTGGGAAACCCTAGGAAGGCCTGCTATGGTTCCTTCACTAGGAAAAATAGGGTTGTTTAAAGGAAAAATGGTAACCCTATAAGGCATGATTACCCAGATATATATGAGTACTCATGGAGCTTCGACAGAGGAAGAAATCAAATTTATTAAATTTATTGAGGACCATGCCCCATTTCCAGCTCTATTAGGAAAGATCTGGATTGAAAAAGACCATATCTGGAGAAAAGAAGAAAAAGAAACCGTAGAACAAAAGAAGCAAGAATTCATGGAATTTATGACTAGAAGGATTTCCTACTTGATGGAAGAATAAGAGAACAAATCTAAGCTATTTTACACCAGGGACTTGGATGTCGAAGCTACAAGATCATTAGAGGAACCACAGAAGAACGGAATACCTAATCCATATGACGATGGAGTATTTCCCATGGATCTGAAGAAAGAATATCAACATCGTGAAGTGACTATGTCAAGAGAAGATAATAATCATAATGGAAAAGGGATGATCGAGATGAAGCTCACTAGGAATAATGATAGGAAGATAAGTAAGAAGAGAGCCAAGATCAAAAAATTACAAAAGATTCCATAGGAAACTTTGCAGAAGGAAAAATCAAAGGAATTGAGCTTCGTCAGGATAACAAAACAACGACATATGGTAGTTCGCTATGGAGAAGAAATATAGCCATTGGACCCATATACCCGTTCGACTTCCACCCCGAATGGACAGAAAAGCATTAAAGGATCACCACGAAACCATTGGACCATGCCATAATGGATGGATCAATGTCCATGGAAGATTCATACCCATTGTAAGCAGAATTTTGATGAATTTCCTATTTAGGTCGTCGTGTTGTGCCCGAAGAACACTTTTTCCAACTGAAGAATTGAAGCCTACATAACTAGTGATTGTCTACAGGGATCATTGCAAGCAGAGTGTTCATCCTAGTGCATTATTTTGAGATCATCGTGACCCCGATTATCTTTCCCGAGTGCGTATGTCTGATGAGCTCACTGCACTTGAGGAATCCATCACAGAGGTCCTTCTCAATTTAATGATTGAGAGAGCCATGTCAGAAATAAGAATGTCCACCGGAGTCCGAGCATCATCGATGAGCGGAGTGCAAGCCTCCCCGTCGACTGCTTGAGCAGGAACATCTCAAGCCGACACAGAAAGAAGAACCAAGCATAAGGACGACATAGTCAACGCGAAGTTAGTGCCATCCATCCTACCAGCTTACATACCCCCTCTGAGTGGTGAGATTAATAGGGGAAATTTCCCTAGAGACTTTGAATACACCCTAATCACTACATATCTACCGAAAGGAGTATGCACCTACCGTGCAGATCAAGAGAAGGTTACAACGTTGAAGTTTTGCAACTTCAACCTAGGGGACCATAAAGTTTATAGCATGATCACCCCGTATAAGTACTTGACGAGAACTAAGGGCAATAATTCAAATATCATCCCTCAACAATGGACGATGAACCTCGCACAGTCTACTTTGCTCAACGTTATGAAAATAACGCACTTCGACGGACACCAGGAGGTGAATTCTTGTGTAAAATTGCTGCTAGCAAGTTACCACAGAGGATACCTGTGGTTAGAACGTCGCATAATTGTTGATCTGATGCTGATCAATAGGATCACTGGAGTTATCATGCAGGGCCCTAATCCCCATGAGTACTATCATGGAAAGACCATAGACTGCTCTCTTGTGCAAAAGATCAAAGAAGCCTATGTCGATGTTGAGAAAGGTGCAAGAGGCTACAAGGTAGCTTCTATTGAAAGTGGCGCAGTGCGCCTCACATGCCAACTGATCACAGGGAAGTTGGTATGCAAGATTCGACCAACACAAGTATCTGGATTTGTAGTTGACCTCGTAGGAAAGTGCACATAGGGACTACAGATGAACTGGGTGAAGTACCTGGTGAATCAACTAGAGATTGACTGCAGAGAAGCCCAGGATCAGGGGCATGAATTCCATTTCAGCTGGATCCTAATACTGATCACTTTTGTTGCATGGGAGCTACCATAAGGCACAACCTTCCTGGACCTTGACCCCTTTGAGCCACTAGCTTCGAAGTTTAGTACATTATGGTACTTGAATGACATGAGAAATAAATGGCAATCAAATGTCATTTTCCACGCATACTATAACCAATTTAAAGTAGCCATAAGGAGTGAACCTCACATCACCCTGAACACTTTATAGAGATTTCGACCTCTGATAAAGTTTAGTGTCGACTGCCACTTTATATACCTAACCCTGCGCGCTGATGAGCACCAGGAATAGCTTCAGTCCTATTGTAAGTTGAAAAAAGAAGACCTGGAAGAGATCACCAAGGAATGGTTGGTGGACCTCCTTGTTTCAACAGACCCCATAGAAATGTTTGACATCGATAGCCCTAGAAATACGCAAGATACACCTGGGCCCAGTAAGACAAATAAAGCAAAGACAACGAAGAAGATTGATGAAGTCTAGGATGTTGACAACCTATCTATGAGGATGGCTTCCATTACACCAGGTGAATAAGGTGATGATGAAGAAGGTAGAGAAAATGAACAACAGAAAGTCGAAATACCACTACCAAGGGATGAAGAAGACTCATTGAAGAAAAGGAAGGTCTCACCTCTGAAATATTCCTCTAGAAAGAAACCAAGAACCCCTGTAACCAAGATGCGAATTGACCTCACATTGGATGAATTTGATTTCATTATTGCAGTGGTCAATGATGCTTCAAATGAAATCATAGAGAAGCAGGAGGCGAAGGAGGAACAAATGTATAGCCAAATTGAGATCACGCTCCAACGAGTACAACAAGAACTCTAGTCTAGCCGAGCAATCTCTACTGCACCTTTTCCAGAAGGAACCACATAAGTGGGATATGAATCAGTTCAGCTTTGCAAGATTGATGATACAGTCGAAGTACGCCTTCAACATGCTCAGGAATAAAAACGCAGGCCACCCAGGCCCTAAATAAATCATAGGAGGAAATTATTAAACAACGCCAAGCCGCACAACAAGAGAAGAATGCTCTCCAAGCAAAATTTGAAGAATACAGAGAGAAGACCCAAAAAGAGAAAGAGAAATTGCTCGCAAAGCAGATAGGAATTGAAGAATCTGTCAACAAATCATTTTTCTCTGTGACCGGCTTAGAGAAGAAGTCTGAAGAACCCATAGAGCGCCAAGTGACGAAGCTGACTGAAGTTTTTCAGCAACTTCAACAAAGGGTCATGGAATTAGAGCTTTAGACCATACCACAGACTCCACAAGAAGTGGGCGACCAACGAGAATAAAATGCTCAGAGCGTAGTTGAGAGGATTAAAACACTTGTTACAGAATGTAAATAGCTAAGTAGCAAAAGCACGCAGATATTTGAACAACTATCTGAAGACCCAGAGTTGAAGAAAATGGAGCCCCAACTCCAGGAAGCAAAGCAACATGCAGATACAGTACAGGCGCAGCTCAAGCTCCTGTCACCTATCGAGAGGATGAAGAGATCCAAGGAACAAAACACTGCCCAACAACTCCTTCTTACCACGTAGAACATTGTGATGGAAGTCACCCAGAAACTCCAGTCAATCCAAGAGGCGACCTACTTACTGTTCGAAGAAATTGAAGGCCAAGGAACACTACTAGAACAAGTAGTTGTTACAGTCGAGCATCAACTGCAAGGAATTATCAGTGAAGCGGTTGTTTAGGAATTCATTGAGTAAGAAGCAGTAGTACAAAGACAAGTCGAAGTACCTCGAACCAAGATCGATACTTTTGAGGCAAACTTACCCAGACCTGAGTGACTCGGGATGAGTCACATGTGAGTGTTGGGGGCTTGTTGGCCCTTGACCAAGAGAAAACTTGGTCCTATTTGACCAAGTTTTGAGAACACTTGGTCCTATTTGACCGTTTTTGGGACTTTGACAGCTTGTCAAAGATAGAGCACAACGCGAAGCGGAAATTGTGGAAGCTAGACCCCTTTTTGGGTCCTTTTTGGGTTTTGGGGGATAATGTAATGGGAAAGGGATGTCGGCCCATGGGTTTACCCATGCTTAGTCCCACTTTTGTATGTATATATAGATGTCTAGGCCATATATAAAAGTAGTGGATGATATATCTATGTGATGTAGGCTAAGTGGAAAGATTTGAATTTGTGTGATCAAGGCTTTGTGCATTTTGTGTAAGACTTGCAGAGCTAAGTGCAAGTCCTTGTGAGAGACTATAGAAGGCTTTGTGCTACGGTGCAAGGAAGAAGGATTTGGTGATCTGCATAGATCTTCTGTCCTGCGCGGAGTAAGGGTTTTGAGGCTATGTGTTGTAACCTGATCAACTGAAGCTAATAAAGAAGAAGAATTTGTGGACATAGCCCTAGGGAGGGGGTGAACCATGGTAAATCTATGTGTTGTTCTCTATGCCTTGACCTGATGTGTTTGTCTCTTCCTTTGCTAAGTCTTTGATATATTTAGATAGATCTATTTATGCTTTGTGCTTCTGAGATATGAATGAATGTAAGATCTGGTATGTAATATGCTTAGTGCTTGATCTGCCGAATCTAATCAATCTTGTTGTGGCTAAGTGCTGAATTATCTTAGATCTAAGTACATACTGTGATGCTTTGTGCTATATGCAAAGTATCATAAGGGATGAATATCGATGAATAATCTATTCTAGGTGATTTATAAGTGTTATAATCACAGATCTGTGTTCCAGCTAAGGTTTCAGACACCTAAGTCTTACAAACACCCCTGCCTCCACCTCAGGTGAGACTTCATCTGCTTCGCAGGTGTTGTCGAAAGGGTCGGTAGTTATGGTTTTTTTGGTGCATTGTTGTAGTGTTGAACCTTGGGTCTGCCTGTTATCGGACAAATCGGTAGGTGCGAACACTAACTAATCTCCCTAGATCCACCTATATCTAGAAAAAAACACGCCAGAACATGACGCTTTCCTTAAGTTTTAAATATTGAATTTACTAACCAAAGAGGGATGGGTGACATATCGTTTAAATTTCGCTTCCTCTTGCCATCACCATCCTAGCTCTGTTCCAATGCTCATACAATGATGAACCTGCAAAAGAACACAACCAAACAAAGTGATAGTAATAGCATAAACTCAATATAAACCTATGTATGTGATCAAGGAATCATACAATAAAACACAACAAGCTTTATAGGAAAGAATTATATTACTGTATCATATTAAATGTGAAAGAGAGATTACAACCATGGCATTGATGTCGTAAGGTCCCTTCCAACTGTCCTTCATTCCCCACACACTTCTTTCTCCAAGGATTCAGAGACCATGGATCTGATAGCTACTCACAATCTATCTTGACAAAGAAAATCTCAAAGCCACTCCAATCAAGCTGATAATTCCAAGCCAACCAAAGCTAACTTTCTCCATGAGTGCTCCTCTCCTTTTATAAGTTGAATAGGATAAGGTGAGGAGGTTAGGATGATCCTACTAAATCATGAAAGAGAGTAAGATCCAAACCATTCGGATGCCACCTCACCATGGAAGTTTCTCCTTCTAGAAGATTCGAGAAAACGCTCGTTTTTCCCACGTGTAAGCATTCTCACACCCTGATTATAGTGCAACCTACGAACAGTTCACACCCTAAGTGTGGGAAGCCTGCGAGAATCAAGCATTCTCGCACCCTAATACATAGGCAACCTGCGAACTTCCTTTTTATAGGGTTTTTACAAGGGAAAATGCAACTTCTTTTCTTAGGAAAATTTCTTCTCCCTTCTCTCTTCAGGAACTCAGTCCACTGACCCCTTTGAAGGTAACATATAGGTTTACATCATTAACGGTCATAGGGATGATGAAAATAATGTGTAACATTTCCCCTGTGCCAACATTTACCCAAATATGAAGGAAACACATTCATCATGGTAGTAGTGGATCGACTGACAAAGTATGCACATTTTATCTCTCTTTCTCATCCTTTTAAAGCAAGAAAAATATACAAAACATTCATGGAAAATGTTCAAAATATACATGGATTCCCCAAGATTATTGTAAGTGACAGAGATCCAATTTTCATTGGAAAATTTTGGACTAAATTATTTTCTTGTTTGGGTACTCAATTGGCTCACAACTCATCTTACCATCCTCAATTTGATGAGCAAACTAAGATTATGAATCAATTTCTAGAAGGATATCTTCATTACTTTTTATTTGATAAATAGACACAATGGCTCAAGTGGTTTCCCTTGGCAGAATGGTGGTACAACACATCCTTCCATACTTCATAACAAATGTCCTCATTTATGGTACTTTATAAATATTCTCCTCCATCCATCACATTAACCTTGAAAGGGACTACAAAGGTTAAATCAATGGAGGGTCACAAAGGGTACCAACAAGAGGTTCTCAAACTATTGAAGGACAACTTGGTTATGTCACAAAATAGGATGAAACAACAAGAAAATCAACATTTCAATGAAAGAGAATATGAAGTGGGGGATTGGGTATTTTTGAGGATACAACCATATAAACATGTGTCCCTCAAGAAACAAAAGAAGAACAATAAATTATCACCCAAATAGTATTCCCCCCTTAAGGTGTTGCAAAGGATTGGAAGTATGTCTTACAAATTGGATTTGCCTCCATCTTTAGGTGTACATCCAATCTTTCATGTTTCTTGCTTAAAGAAGGTAATAAATGACAACATCATAGTCCAAACTATTTTACCAGAGATTAATGAAGAAGGGAAAATTATACTATAACCATAAACAATCCTTGAAACAAGGATTAAACCACTGATAATTTGAGAAATTATTGAGTACCTCATTAAATGGAAGAATCTATCAATGGAAGATGTGACATGAGAAGATGATTTCTTCATGCAGAAACACCTGTAGTTAGTCAAGTGTTAAGTACAACACTTATTTTAAGGGGAAGGGCATGTTAATCCCTAGAAAAATCCCCATGTTAAGTGTACAACTCCTTATTAATCCATATATATTGAATTATTACATTTGTAGTGTTATATTAGTAGGTCAAATACAAACCTTCATTACACCCTTTCATTATAATTGTACCCTTTGTCTCCTATATATATATATACCAAGGACACCCAGTGTTAGGATAATCTTATCTCATCTTATACATTGAATATATTGTAAAAGGACGTTTCCCCCTCTTAATGAAATATTATTGATTGACTTTTTATCATTTTCAAGGCATTGATTCATAATATAAGTTGTGCTTGGTGGTGGAATTTCCCTCATTTAATTTTTTCCTAAGCCATGAACCTTGAGTACTTTTATTATTTTATCTTTGACTCTTAGAATCCTAAAAGGTCACTAAAAATGTTTTTTTTGTTATTTTTAATTAAAAAATAGTTAGTAATTATTTCAATTGCTCCAAGTTTTTTATAAGGTGAACATTAAGAAACACATAGAAAATGAAAAGGGTATGTTAAAAATATATCAATTTGAGATTAACATCATTTTGTTGTATTTTCTTGAAGATTTAATGGTGTTGGTTGATGGTGAGAATACTAGTATGTGGGTTAATCTTTTTAGAATCTAACACTAAGGTAGTATTGTTTATGATTGTTTTAATTGTTGTTCCTATATCCTATCATTCCATGACTATTTTCTTAAACTCATTGCTAGAGGGAAAAACACCCCTATGGCTACACCAGGGTTTACAATGTAGGCAGATCAATAATCGTTTAAAAGTCTCCTACTTCTCTAACTACCTCAAACATATCCCAGACTCATACAAGAAAAACAAAATGAGAAGGATCGGGTAGTTGTACCTCTACTCCGCGTCCGATGATGATCTTATCGTGCTTCATAACTTTGTTGATTGCACGCCTCCTCCCAAAGTCGGCTTGCATTCAAAGACAGACAAACTTAAAACTACAAGAATGCAACTCATGTACGAAATAGGGTTAGATGTTAGAATAAAACCATAAATCAAATGTAAACATTCGATACATCATGGTTTGGGATAGGAAAAATACTTGTTTTATTGATAATACAATGACCACTTACAACCAAAGTTGACAACTTCTCCATGAACCTGGTTCATGCTCTTCATATGGCTTCTCCTCTCAACCTTATTCTTGGGAAGTATGATGGATTTCTGATGGAGGAAGGAAGGCAAATTGGGGAATTCTGAGCCAATTCTCACAAAAGGGCTGCAAATGCTTGGGGCAAGGAGGGGATGTGAAATGGGCAAATTTTCACTGTTATTATGTATAGATATGGAATGAGATCCCAAGACCTCCTTTTATATGGGAAAAGGATGGTTATTTGGTTGGGTGATGGGCTATAGTAGGTGGATTAGTTGGGAAACTACCCAATATCCTGTAATGTCAATGAATTCCTTACAAATGTTTATTTTTTGCAACTTTTGCAAGTATATGCGAGTTGTAGAGGTGCAACATGTGTATGTACGTGGGATATAGTGGTGCAAAAATTGTATGTACGCGAGAAGTAGTGGAGAAGGGTGCACACTTCTTCCAAAAATGGGTTTTTTAGAAGAGCAACTCAGTGATGGCTTGGAAAAAAATGCAAGTAACATGGCCAAAGGCCAGGTATGCATGTGTAGAGAAATTTAGGTTTATAACAGATGCCCCTATTGTGTGAGGTCAAAATAGCATCTAATGGATGAAATACATTACAAAAATCTTCACCAATGTACGAAACGAGCGAGCCCGGGACCAGAGTTCGAGAGGTGCCATCTGAAAAAATAACACTTGTCTCTCCGATGCGGGTATAACCATGCTCGGGATGAAATAAGTGATGGCTTCGAATCGAATTCACTGCATATCCATTTCATATAACTATATAAAGTGTAGTCACGAGCAATACACATCGGATCTACATCTCGAAATCAAAGATATACAAGTATAGTATTCATCTTCAAGAAGACAACATCGCCCGATGGCTGGAGATGAAGTCTTCAGAGCTCGAGAAACAACTTAAAAATATTCAAAACTCGGGTAGGAGTACAATGTGAGTGTATGACTTCACTACCCAGAGGTATTTGACATCTCATTGGGAAAAGACAAGAGGATCTCGATGATCAGGGATAGAAATTCATTGATTTTGAACAAGGACTTGACTGGACTTTCAGGATGGATGAGCATGAGGGAAAGAGACAAACTACAAAATGGCTATATTAGGTTGGGTGAAACTTCCCTTGGACAAAAGAATGATATATGATCAGACTCAGGCAACAAAACATTGACATAAGTTCACGATGCAGGAGGCAACACAAACTCTCCATGTGTCTGGAAGAGTAACCAAATGGAGGAGGACACCACTCTATATATAGAGAATAGTTTCCTAAGGTCATATTAGATCCCAAAGGTTGAAAAACAAATGGAAGGATGTGTTTTTTCCAAGGGATACTCATTGTGCTTCCAATATATATATATATATATATATATATATTTATTGTCCCCTCTTTTTTTTTTTTTTATAAGTTTTTCAATTTTGTAAAGAGCTTGAAAAAGAATAAAAGAATGATATGTTACAAAGGAGTAATGAGTGTCGCAAGAATACTAGTTCTAGGCACAAGGAACACACTGATGCTCAGAGAAAGGATACATGTGCAGGAAAATGACACTCGGGAAAATTCCTCCATGGGTAAAGGTGTCAGGTCGTAGAGGCAAAGTGCTACAAGGCTTGTGTATAAGGCATGCTTCAAAGGTTCAGTTGAGAGCCACATGGAGCCTTCATTAGGCCAAATATGTAGAAATGAAAATGAAATTAGAAATACATGATGAAAACCCCCTTCAATGTATTTTTAATGAGCCCAGAGAAGGTAAGCTCAGTGGTTTTTTCACATTTAGAGAGTCTGAAAAAACGTAAAAGAATACTCCATTGATGTACCTTTTTTAGAAATAGTCTAGTCGGTTCGAAAAAGGGTTAAGCTAGCACTGAAAATATGTCTATTCAAAACCATTTTAATGAGTGTGACATAGATAAGATCACTCAGAAATATTTTCAATTTTAAGGAGTCTAAAAAGAGATTAACTATGGACTCACATCCTTTTTTGGGTTTAGCCCCCTTAGCTCAAAAAAGTATAAAATTTACTAAGGAGAACTCTCCCGGTGAGACAAATCTCCCGAGGCGTACCTTTTTCCTCCATAATATACAAGCTGGAAAAAGGGGTAAACTCATGCCAACAGATGTTCTTTTGGACCTATTTAACGAGTGTGAAGGAACAAGGTCACTCGACAATTGTTTCAATTTTAAGGAGTCTGAAAAGAGCTATGGACTCCGTAGAGGTTCCATTTTCGTAAGTAATCTCCAAGGCCCAAAAAAAGGTGATAAAAAAATACCAAGGAGAATGTTCCTTTTCATAAATTTAGTCCCTTGGGCCCGAAAAGGGTTAAACTTATACCTGAGAATACTATTCTAGTGAACTGAAGATCCTAGAGTATACCTTTATTCATATAATTGACCATCCAAACCGAAAAAGGGGTAAACTACCGTCGGATAGATGTGCCTTCAAGTTTGAGTTTGGCGAGCATGAAGGAAAACAAGATCGCTCGACAATATTTTCATTTTTAGAGGGTTTGAAAAGGGCTTAAAGAAGACTCCAAGAGGTTACTTTTCTCAGTTAATCCAGACAATATTGAAAAGAATAAATGTAGTCTCATTGGATGTTGCTTTCGGATTTCAAAGAGAGCTTGAAAGACAAAAAAACATGCTCATTTTTGGGAGTCCCTAGGGTGAGGAAAAAAGTGATGATGCATCAAATGAATAAGGATCAATCTCGTAATTATGACATGACTAACAAGGAATCTTGGGCCTAAAGTCATTAGAGATAGCATGGACACCAAAATGCAATAATTATCTATCTAGGGAATCCATGTAAAGGTAGGCTCTACCACATAATCATGACACTTCTAAAACAACAAATATCGTTACGGGTCACACTTTGGTGGGATCGATCCTATGGCAAAGAGGAAAAGACAATGAGATGCAGAAAGTGGAGGTGGAATCCTAACTTATATGTAAAAAGTTGGAAAAATGTCTTTTGTCAAAGGACCTTTAAAAGTGACCCATTTCCCAAAAAAGTTACCAAACAAAAATGAAAAGTGCATCGTAACATCCAATAAGAAACTCAAGAACTGAATTAAATGATTTTTAAGCCAGAAAAAATGACAAAAGGGTTCAAAAAAGTGGCAAAAAGGGCCAAAAAAGTCTATAAATAGAAGTTGGCAACTCATTTTCACCATTGCAATTTGAAAATTAACCAAAAGGAAAAAAGGACCCCTTTTCTAAAAGAGTTGATTCTGGGAGATTTAGACGATGAAACAAACTTCCACTCAGACCAAGTAAGTATAAACTCATTCCTCTTGCATTTCAATACTTCTTTTATGCATAGATTTTAGTTTTTTTTGGGGGGCGCCCTCTTAAAAAAGGGCATCCCTACATGTACATGGGTTGTCTAAGGACAAACCACATATGTATGAAGGAAGAGAACATTTTTCCATTGTATATACATGATTGTGTCCAAGACAACCCACGTACACCCTCAAAAGTATGGGGAAACATCAAGATGAAAGAGATAACTCCCCTTTCAACTGTGATGGAACAATATGTATGTCCACTGGAGGGAGAGGGAACATGAGGAAATCGATGTCTTGGTTGATGAGGAACCTGCTTCTATCACCGCATTGAAAAAATGCAGGTTATGGAAGTTCTAGCGGTGTCCGTTCATGAAGGCACAACCCAGGCTACTAAATTCCCTGGTGGATTAATGACAACCTGACGCAAAGGTGTTCATGCTTGAGGGGAATTCATTGACTCCAATGACTAAGGACATATATTTCTTGACTAGCCTCTTGAGGAGAGGGGAACCATTCAACATACATACATTTCCCCATGGGCCCGTCAACATCGTCGACTACATTGGGGTGCATTACGAGGTTGGCACTAAGAAAGTAGGTTCTCAAGTGCTCATCCATAAGATCACCAACCTATCACTGAAGATGATCATTTTCTTATTGGGTGGATCATTGGATCTGCGGCCTTACACCAAGCTTCCCAAGCTCACATGTATTGTGCAATGCAGTGCCTAGATGCACAAATATTTGACTAGAGCACAACCATGCTTGACTGCATGAAGAGGAAACTCACACAGTGTCGAGAGCATAGAAATAAGAACTTTAGGTTCGGTGCCATTTTGCGCTCATTCTTCTTTGAGAGGGTACCCAATATGAGTCCGAGAGAGACGGTACAGGGGCATGTGGCCTACTTCCTAGTGGTATGCATATGGGCAGTACTTCTTCCATGACAGGGGGGAGGAAGGACCATATAGGCCTTCGATGACAAGTTATTCGACTAGTGGGCATGATAGATTCCAGTGATAGAGGACTACCCCTATGCTGGAATAAACTTTTCTAGAGATCCATACATGCTCATTCCTCCTGGAGAGGAGCGACGAGAGATAGGTACGTGTGTTTTTAAAGTTATTCAATTTTTAATTTCTTATATATATCATTTTTTATATGTATCAGAGTATTGAAAACTATATATATGTTTATGTATAGACATGGGACCAGTGCGCTCGACCGACTTCTCGAGGACTAGGCGAAGTCTGTTGGATTACTGAGAGGGGGGTGAATCAGTAATAGCATAATTATAACCTTTTTTCTCCAAATAATCCAAGTTTTATATCAATGTAGAATTATTATCCAATTATGAGCAATAAGAAATGAAAAATCACACACATACACAGTACACCAGTGTTTTACGTGGAAACCCAAATCGAGAGAAAACCATGGAATGATTTATCTTATATGATTTGAAGAATTACATTCACTGAAAGCACCAAATTCATTTGTTTTCCAGCTGCAACTGGAAGGAGGCTCCAACCCCCTAGTTTCTTAGGCTACAACCTGAGGGAAGCTCCAACTCCCCAATTCTCTGGCCACAACCAGAAGGAGGTTAAAACCCCCTATGTTCTCCGACTATAACTGAAAGGTGGCTACAACCACCTATCCTTGCCCTGTCCAATCGCCCTAAAATAGAAGTAGAATGATGGAACCACTGTCACACTATCATTGTGAGATATACCACTATAAACATGTACCAATAAACTTGAACCATGCATCAACCTGTACCTCAACCTGTAATCAACATGTACCATAAACAAGTGCATCAACCATGAACCAGCCTGTACCAAAACATATGTAATCAACCTGTACAATAAACAAGTACAACCAACCATGTACCAAGTATGTACCAATCATGTTTCAATTACTCATCAACTATGACTCATCAATATGTACCAACATCATCAACTATACACCTTATGTATGTGCCAACTCATCAACTACTTGTCTCAACCATGTACCCAACTTGTATCTCAACCAAAATCCCTCATCAATTTCATCATTCAAATATGATTTGTAACTCTTTAATAGACCTGGTTTACATTATCACATACCTTCAAACCTTCCTTAACTTTAACAATAGAAGACTAGCATTTTCATCAAACATTTCTTTAGTCTCACAAGACTAGTTTTGGATTAGTCAACAACCCTAACTTGAAATAATCATAACTTTGTACCTGTAATGAATAAATATATGAAACTGATAAAAAATTATCTTCAGTATGTTTTATGCAATTTCTCCAGGTTTCATTACTTGGAACCTCTCATAAAATGAGTTATGGCAAAAATGGCACACCTTGCTGAATTATGGCTTATTCTAGAGAGCAACCTTGTAGAGAGTGCCCTGCACAAAATATTTGTTGAATTAATATGTAAGTGTTAAAAATCATACTAAATAATGTACTATATCCAACACAATTATTCTTACTGAATTTGGATATTTTATGAAGAATTTATGACGTTTTTACCCGAAACACCTGGTTTTGACTAGTTTCAGGACTAGCCACAAACCCTATTTTCCACGGAGTGTAACTCCAAAAATACAACAACCCACAAGATGATTTTTTTACCACATATACTTGGATATGTTTCCGCAATGGAATATCAATTTCACGGTATGAATCATTCTAGAAAAAACGTTATTGTGAAAATGGTTAGATGACCTGAAAAAAACATACCTTAGAAAGCATCATCAAAATAATTTATCCTTCCTTGAATTTCGGCCTTCTTTTCTTCAATTTCCTCCAAAATTCAGCTTAGATATCCTTTGATTACCTCATACACCTATAGTTATTCAATATTCTCAAGTGTGTCTTAAATGAGAGAGCCTTGCCTCTTATTTATACTCTCCATGTAGCTTCCATAAAAACATCTTCTAGGTCACTTTGCCCACTTTCCTTATTTTAGGGTTAACCCACTTCTAATTTCTCCATTAAATTTATTATTGAATTAATTTATTTTTTATTCACTTAAAATTATAGTACACTCATCACTTCACTTTATTATTTACCTTTTAAAATCTCTTAAACCACTTTGACTACTTTGAGCTTTGGGGGCTTCTAGATGACATATGAGGGTCCTCCAACTTCGTAAGACCATAACTCTCAAACCGTGAGGAGTTATGTGACATTCCACATACCACCAAAAATGGAATGACATGTAATATCCATATAGAATAGTATTACCTAAAAATATATCAAAACTCATACCATTTTCCATTAAAACAATTTGGGTCCATTACCGAAACTTTGTGCTACGGGGCTTTCTTCAAGGGTTGACATCAATGACAACCAACCTTAATCAACAATCTCCCCCTTTGGCATTGATGGAAATACTCTGATGAAATAATGAAATTATATCACTCATGCTCCCCCTGGAACCATGCCTATGTCCTCTTCCTCTGTCCTCTACATCTGATAAATCTCTCACCCTTTGTCATCAATGGCAAAGGTATCTTTCCATCCAGGGTTGCTCCCCCTAATTTAACCGTCCTCTTATGGTGCTTCCTCGTGTAATTATAAGACATATAAGATAAGAATTCAAAAATAATTCATTTTGGAGTAGAAATAAATCCAAGTCTCTGGCGAAGATATTCAAAGGATTCCTGTGGAAGTGGTTTTGTGAAGATGTCTGCCACTTGTTCTTTTGTGCCCACATACTCAACTCTGATGTTCTTTTTTTCAACCTGCTCCCTTAGAAAGTGATACTTTATTGGAATGTGCTTCGTCTTGAAGTGCATCATCGGGTTCTTCGAGATACTAATGGCGCTTGTATTATCACAATAGATTGGAATGGGCTCATCATACTCAACCTGTATATTTGTCACAGTTTGTTTCATCCAAAGAACCCGTGTTCAACATGATGTTGTTGCAATATACTCTTCCTCGACTGTAGATAAAGATACTGATGATTGTTTCTTTCTTATCCATGATACTAAACACTCACCCAAGTAGAACAATGATCCACTGTTTCTTTGTCGGTCATCAATACAACCTGCCCAATCTGCATCTGTGTAGGCAATAAGTGATAGATCCTTTCCTTTTGGATACCATAATCCAAACTCTTCTGTTCCTTTGGATATTTGAAAATCCTCTTCACTGCTAACACATGTGACTCCTTTGGTGTTGCTTGAAATCATGCCACTTGTCCAACTGCATGCATTACATCTGGTCTGGATGATGTCACATATAGTAAGCTGCCAATAATTGACTTGTATTGCCTTTGATTTGTAGACATTGAATCATCATCTTTGCTCAACTTGCAACTGGTTTGCATGGGAGTGATAACTGGTTTGCAATCTTCCAATCCAAACCTCTTTAGCATTTCTCTGATATACTTGGTTTGAGAAATCAAGATTCCTTGGTTGCTTTGATGTATCTGAAGTCCCAAAAAGAAGGATAGTTCTCCAAGTAATGACATTTCAAATTCATTCTGCATATATTTTGCAAATTTCTGGCTTAACCTCTCATCATCACTACCAAAAATAATATCATCAACATAAACTTCAATTAATAAAATATTAACTTCGCTTACCTTGATGTAGAGGTTGTTGTCTGCACTTCTTTTCTGAACCCTGCCTGCTGCAGATACTTATCCAGTCTAGAGTACCATTCTCTAGTAGCCTATTTTAGACCATACAAGGCCTTCTTTAATTTACACACATAATTTGTGTTCTCTAACAACTAAAATATTTATGGTTGTTCAATGTAGACTTCTTCTTCAAGTCCCCCATTTAGAAAAGATGATTTTACATCCATCTGATATACTTTAACATTTTTGGAGCATACATGGGCTAAAAGAAACCATATTGCTTCCATTTTGGCGACTGGGGAAAATGTATCTTCAAAGTCGATTCCTTCAATATGTGCATATCCTTTAAATACAAGTCTAGCTTTGTTCCTTGTAGCTTGTCCATCTTCATTTAATTTATTCCTGAAAACCTATTTTGTGTCTTTCACATTTTTATTCTTTGGTCTTGGAACCAGTTCCCAAGTGTCATTTTTCTCTATTTGATCCAATTATTCATTCATGGCCTTATTCCAAAATTCATCCTTGTTGGCTTCTTCAAAACAATTTGGTTGAATTGTAGATAAGAGTGCTAGGTGTGTTTTTTTCTGGTGAATGAATTTTTCTTCTAGTCTCAACTCCTGCATCTTTGTTTCCAATAATCTGATCTGAAGGATGATTCTTCTGTACTCGTTTGCTAGGTGTCTTTGGAGATACTTGCTGAAATTTCTCTTCTGTTTCTGTCGGATTCTCTTCATATTCCTCTTCTACTTCATCTTCTGCTTCTTCTTCTTCTTCAAGTTGTTCCATTGATTTGTTTTCTTCTTCCTTTGATTATGGTCTACCTGTTTCATCAATTGTTACGTTGATGCTTTCCACAACTTTGTTCAATCTTATATTGTAACACTTGTATGATTTCCTTGTACTTGAGTAGCCAACAAGTACTCCTTTGTCCACATGAGAGTCAAACTTTCCCATTCTGCCATCTTCTCCTTTGATGTAGCATTTGCTTCCAAAAACTTTGAAGTGCTTCACATTTGTTGGTCTTCCTTTCCATAGCTTGTAGGGAGTTTTATTAGTGTTGTTTTTGAGCATTACTCTGTTTTGAATGTGAATTGTTGTATGCACTGCCTGTGTCCAAAATATATCTGTCAATTTGGAATCCATTAGCATTGTTCGAGACATTTCTTGTACCGTCTTGTTCTTTCTTTCAACAACTCCATTTTGTTGAGGTGTCCTAGCAACGGAGAATTGCATTTTTATTCCATGACTGTTGTAGTAGTCCATAAATTCCTTTGAAGTGAACTCTCCTCCATTATCAGATTTCAAGAATTTGATTCTTGAATCCATCTCATTTTCAACCATTTCCTTGTAGATCTTGAAGTTTTCAAAAGCTTATGACTTTTTCTTGAGAAAGAAAACTACAGTCATTCTTGTATAATAATCAACTAATAACATAAAGTATCTCTCACAATTTAATCCCTTTGTTGTAGTTGGTCTAACTATATCAGTATGCACAATTTCCAGTGGTCCTTTTGTTGAATATTCCTTTGATTTGAACCTAGTCTTTGTTTTCTTTCCTTGTTGACAATTCTTGCATAAAGTGTTGGTTGGTTTCGTGATCTGGGGCATTTCTTTGACTGCTTCTCTTTTGCTGACTTTGACAAGGTTATCAAAATGCATGTGACCCATTCTTCTGTTCCATATCCAACTTTCATCTTCCTTTCCTAGACAACCCTTTTTATTTCCAATTTAACTTAACACATATATGTTGTTTGAAGTTCTTGTAGTTGTACTGACCAATTTCCCTGAACCTTCTCTTCTTATCTTACACTTTTGTGAATTGAAAGTAACTTTATGACCTTGGTCACACATTTGACTCAAACTTAGAATATTAAGTTTCATATCTTCTACCAACAGAACATTTTGTGCTTTTTTATTCTTGTTCCCAATTCAGACTGTGCCTTCTCCAATGATTTTGGATGAATTATCATTTCCGAAGGAGATTGATCCATTTATTTCCTTTCACAATGTATGAAATTTGTCTCTATCACTTTTCATGTATTTTGAACACCCACTGTCAACATACCAACCATGTTTCTTCTGTTTAGCTTGTAGAGCGACTGTGTATTCTTCCTATCTATACTAATATTTCTTTCTTATCCATGTCGTTTTTTGAGGTTATTGTTTGTGACTGTTGTTATTCTGTTTAGGTTCTTTAGGAGGGACTATCATTGTGCAATTTTTGGCCATGTGTCCAAAATTGTTACATTTGTAACATTCCACTTCAGTGCTAAAACATTCAAACATGTTGTAACTTCTTCTTTGTATTTCACTAGGTCTTCTTGAGTAACCCCTTTGTGTATGATTCTCAAAGTTGTTATTGGTCATGTTGTTAGCTCTGCAATTCACAACTTTATGTCCAAAATTATTACATGCATAACATAAACCAAAAAATATAGTTTGATACCTGGGAGTTGAATATCTTCTGAAAGAAGATGCTCTTATGAATCCTTCTTCTTCTTGAGGCCTATTTGTCTGTTGTTGATTCTGAAATCTGAATCTTCTCGGTGAAGGAGTGTTCCTGTAATCTTCCTATCCCCTTTGATTGTTTCTTCATAGATTTTTGGATTTGTTTCTTTCTCTGTTGATTTGGAGCTTGATCCCTTTTTTGTATGATTGTATCCATGTCCAGACTTGTCAAGATGAAAATTTTGACTGTTGATAATGTCATCCAAAAATTTTGAGCTATTCTACATATTTTTCTTTTGAATATCCTTTCTTAGTGTGACAATCTATGCTTCCAAGTTTCCAATGATCTTGTCCTTTTCTTCTAGTTGTTCTTTGAGTTCTTATTCAATAATTTTATCTTCTTCTATTTGAACCTTCAATCTTGTGATCATTTGTTCTAGTTCTCGAGTGTCCTTTTTCTTTTCTAGTTATGCTTGTAGTTTCTTGTTTTTCTTCTTTTCTCTTCTGATAACTTCTATGGCACACATTAATTCTTATCAATAATCAACTTATGCCTCTTTACTTTCGTCTTCGACTTCTTCATATCCTTCTTCGGCTTCTTCATATTCTTCTTCAGAGTCTTCTTTGTTAGAATATTTTACTGCCATGAATAGAACTCTTCTTGTCTCACTGTCACTGATTTCATCTTCATCTGATGATGAGATGTCTTCTTTGATGCATAAGATTTTCTTGAAATATTTCTTTGTAGTTCTTTTTCCTTTATATGTGTGTTTTCCTTTTGAGTAACCTTCATCATTTATCTTCTTCTTATGAGGACATTGTTTTAGAAAAATGACCAATACCATCACAATTAAAGCTTACCTCTATACCTACCATTGGTTCCCTTGTTCAGTCTTTTGACGAAGTTGGCCGCTTCTTCATCATCTTCCGAGACGAAGTTGCTGCTGCTATATTCTTCTTGTTCCTTTTTATTTTGCTTTGATATTTTGGATGATTTGAAGGTTTCTTCTTTACATATGGATTTTTCTGTTCAGTTCTCATTTCATATGCTGTGAATATTCCATGCAGTTCATCCATGCTTATTGAGTTCAGATCCGGCCTTTCTTCTAGTGTTGATATCTTAGGGTTGAATCTCATAGGAAGAGATCTTAGTGCATTTTTAACAATTACAGATTCTTGAATTTATTCTCCCAATCCTATGATTGCATTCACTATTTCATCAACTCTTAAGAAGTAAGCTGCAATATCTCATCTTCCTTCATTTTTAGTTGTTCGAACTGACCTCTGTAAGTTTGAAGTTTTGCTTCTTTGACTTTTGTATCTCCTTCATAAATATTTCAAAGCTTGTCCCAAATCTCTTTAGCGGATTTACAATGTGCAACTTTGGTGAATACTGTTTCATTGAGACCATTCAAAAGTGCATTTGTAGCTTTGGAATTATTCTGACCAAGTTTCACTGCTTTTTCATTTGTTGGTGGACCTGTTGGTACTATGTATCCATCTTGTTACGAGGGAAAAACTCTCTATTGCCAAGGGTAAACCACAACAGACAGGTATGAATGTAGAAATCAACTCAATTCCAACATGTGCTGTATAAACTAATGTGCAATACGAGGAAGAAGCCTACCTCGATCCAATCGTTTGATTTCATTCCACCGTTGAGCACTTTGAACCAAATCTTTACACCTGCAAGAATTTATCAAGAAACAAGTGATGCAAGTATATAGTGACAAATTAGTTAGCACATAAGATAGAACAATCCATTAATAAACATTACAAACATGACCATGGATAATAATCATATATTTGCAGGATATCGATAGGATGGGAAATGAGTATTTCTATTAATAATTGATCAACAAAAGTATCAACATTACAGACTTCCATGTCGGCACGGTTCGAAACCAAGAAACCAAGTTCATTCCAACTGGGTCTCCACCACTTCAGTCCTCCACCAAAGGCAAGCTCATATCAAAGAGGTAATGAGGTCCTCTTAACAATAAGGAAAGAGCTTGGGGGTTGAAAACTATGTTTAGACTTGAGGGACAAATGGATGTAGACTCACTATGAAGTAATTTCTCCAGAGTAACTTTTCTCTCAAAGTTGAATGATTTCTCCTCTTTTTCCATAGCTCAAAATTATGCTCTTATAGCCTCCAGAATGCAACTGAAGGGCTGAGTCAGAACATTTCCAGTATAGGGAAGGCCAAAGATCAGAGATCTTCTATCGTGACATGGAAACCTAACCTCATTTTGTATTTTCTGGCACGAATCCCGATATACATGAGTTGTAGTGGAGCAGCAAGCGTATATGCATCTTGAAAAGTAGTTAGGGAACGTATATGTGGAAAAATATATATTTTTGGCTCTGGATTTATGAAAAAGGGGTTGATAAGTCTGCATAGGGAAATGGAAAAAGGCCCTCTATGCAAGATAGAAATGGTGAGGAAAATATTGCTATAACAGATGTCCCCTAATGTGTGAGATCAGAGGAGTATCTGCGATGGATGAAATACATTATAAATAACCCATAAGTGGAGTGGTATAGAATCAACTGGACGAACTCAATTTCTCATTACATTATGTACTGACTTTGCATACATGGTTTCCAAGAATACAATGCAGAGCTATGTGGAAAATATACCAACAAGTGTTCATGGCCATGAGTAGGCAAGTATAAATGCGGTTACATTCCAATAGTTGTCATAGTGACGAACAAGGCCCAATGAAACTAGTCTCAAAATCAATATGAAGATATCTATATACCATGGAGTACAATCTAATCTCCCATTATTGTTGAAGTCAAATAGGTACTGGTCCAATAAAATGGAAGCAACAACTCAGGAAAGTTGCGTCCACAAAGTGATGTCTTCAAGTCTTCAATACAATTCGCCAATGGTACAAGTCTACATCATGTGAATAAATGAGTTGAGGTAGAACACGATGAGACATCGTTTGATTGTCGGTCATTGAGGTATACCATTAACAAACACGAGACAACCTACCAATGATGAAAGTAGGTATCAAGGAACTGAGTACATATCTACAAATGTGAATAAAGGAGATGGTGTCGAACACTTGAGAGATCCATTGATCAGGAGACATTGATGTATTCCCATCTGTCAATGGTGAGAGAGCCTGCCACTAATGATTGCAAGCCTCAAGGTACTCATAGAAATCTAGGTCTCATATCCAGAATACATGAGCTGAAGTCGATGGAAAGAGACCCGCTGAAAGGAGAGTATTAAGGCATCTCTCATCAGTTAGCACGAGGAACAAAGCAGGAGCTTCATGATTTGGTGGAGATCGGATGAAGAACATGTTCACGAACCAATGACCTTGTGCGTCTTTTGCGTGTGCCAAATACAAGCGATACATGAAAAAGACCCTCTAAATAGCAGGCAACGATGAAAACTGTTGACAAAGGTGAGGAAACCACCAATAAGGCTATTGGCATCCAAGACACTGCAAAAATCCCAAAGTGTGAATAGATGTCTTGCCGTCGAACACAAGGGAAACCACGCAGTCAACAACCCATGATAAAATGTCAATTGTGGGTTCAAGGTGACCTACCAATGATGAAAGTAGAGCCAGGGTGCATCATAAGACCAAAGTATCATGTGATTCTAAGACAAACTAAGGGTATGGACGACATGCAAAGTCAAGATTTTTGAGGAGTGGCCGACACAGGTTGATAGACTTCCTTTGAACAAGAGCATGAGACATATGGTGGAATCCGACAACATAGACATAATGATGTGACAACTAGATGCAGGAGGCATCCATAATGTTCTCTATAGTGACTGGAAGATTAACCAGTCGGTAGAGAAAATTTTGTAACGAGATCAGCTTCCTAAGGCCATGCTAAACCTAAAATTATGATGATGCAAGGACTCAATAACTTTGCTCTCTGTTCAAAGGAGAAACGATTACTACCAATTACAATATAGTACTCCCTTCCCGCCCGTCTTTTTTTGTTTTTTCATAACAAGTGAATGCTATGATACAGAGGAGGGAACAAGTGTCGCAAGTAAGAAAAACTAGTTCCAGCAGTGGAACGTACCTATGCTCAATGCAAGGAAATGTATGTGGGAGATGGACACTCAGGGTGATGTTCCTTCCAGGTTATAGGGTGTCAAATTGCGAAGGATATAAACAAGGCTCTTCTTGCTTGAGGATGAAAACTACTTGGGCCATGGTTTATAACGCAAAGAGAGAACTGACTAAAGGCTCAATACTGCAAGCAAGGGCATGAGATGCAATCACAATTTAATGCCAAAAAATGTCCTTTTTTATATATTTTAGTCTACTTGGTGTGAAAAAGGGGTAAACTTGTGCCAAATAGATGTCTTTTCAAATCCAATTTACGAGTGTGAAAAAGACAAGTTCACTCGACGATCTTTTCCATTTTTTATAGCGAGTTGGAAAAGATCTTAACTAAGACTCATGATATTTCAAATCCAATTTTAATGAGTGTGAAAGGGACAAATCACTCGGTGATCTTTTCAATTTTTAATAACAAGTTGGAAAGGAGCTTAACTAAGACTCATTTTTAGTTCTAATCAACATGTAAAGGGGGAGGCCAAGGTTCTCGTCCCGACCTTCTGCCAAGAGTCAATATCCTGTGGATAGATGACAAAAGCTTGGGAAATCCCAAATATCTCCAAGTTGAGGAGGAGAAAGTGCTAACGGAGTACATAGTCTCTGTTATGGTTCGAATACTTGGAATGTTGATGACGTGACTAGAAGGTGCATCACTCTTTTCAGGGAGAGTCGGTTTGACCATAAATGGCACTGACGTGGTCACTTCTTCAATTATAGGTTGAAGAGGATGCATGGTAATAGGGGTAGGAGACGCTTCACCCTTCATGGAGGGGGTGAGGTCAGAGGAAAATCTTGGTGGTGAGACCGTCGGGATCATTAAAGGTGAAGTGGTGTGAGGAGGAACCATGGGTGTCTCAGAGTCTGAAGGGATTTTGGGCGAGCCCCACACCTTTGGTATCCTGATAGTCATTGGGCACAAGTGAGTAATATGGCTTCCTTCAAAAGTCATGTAAAGGAATTTAGGCTTACATCTGAGTCCTTTAGGTTTCTCGATGGGACTGGCCGAGGAAAGAGAGTCATCTTTTGTATGATGAATAAGAGTTGAAGACATGACACGACTATGATCCAGGGTGAAAAGGATGGTTCCCCCAACATAATTGGCAGAGGTTGGAAGTGAGTTGTCGACATGATTTGTAGAAAGTGTCGACTCATCTCCGACATGACTAGCAGAGGTGGGAAATAGTGCACTGGTGTGGATTACAATGGTTGGGCTAGCGATAGATTGTGGTATTTGATTCCAAGGTCCCAGAAAAGATTGATTCTGAAACATTATAGGCCAGAAAGGATCCTGGTATACTCCCTATCCTGGCCCAGAAACATGGTGGTTTATGCCAAGGTGGTATGAAGAGGTATGGACATGCATCATCACTGAGGTCTGCAAAGAGACCGAGGTAGGATAAGAATTATTTAAGTGAGGAAATATGTTTCCCCCTTGTGAGGGTGTCCCATAAGGAGGGTATCCCGAATTATAAAATTTATTCTCCCCATACGGAAGACCTAGGGGTACTTGAGGACCTGGTGCAGAAAAACTATTTAAAGGGACCGACATGGTAGATGAAAGATACATGGGCGGGGTGTAATAAGCACCCATATGAGCACTGGATCCTGGAAGAGCATAGATATGATTGGATCCATAAGGCGGAAGGTTCCAACCTCCCATGGGAACACGAATCATATCAAACAAAGAAGTGGGCATGGGAGCGATGGTGCCCCCAGGCCAATGCTAAGATTCATATAAGTAGAACAGGGAGGGGGTTTCATGTGGGAAGGCACATCGACAGAAAAATGACTAGAGACCCAAGGTGCGGATTGGGCATTGTAATCGTGCATACCATTGTAAAAAATAGAAGGGTATGCCCCCATGAAATGAGGAGGCATCATGGGGGGGTTAGCGGTGAATGGAGGAGTAAAAGGTGCTCCACTATCCATGATAATGAAACTAAAAACCAGATTCCTAGGGCCAACTAGTAATCAAAGAACATACCAAAAAGTCAAACGGCCAATATGCATGCAAACGGGCTAAAGTGGTTCAGTGGCCTCCCTAGCTAAAGAAGGTATGCCTCATCCAAGAGGGACCTGAGACTCCCTGCTAATGTTTGGAGGTAAAATAATAAGTTATAAGGGCCCTCGTAGGCTTAACAACCAGTCGGTCAGATCCCCCCAGAGATGTAATATTCCATAAAGGTTGTGTGTTGTCCGACCCCTATCTGACTCAGGATACAAGAAGAATAACCCCTGCAAGTAACCTATAAGAAACCTAAGTCAAGAAACTAATCAATCATTGTATAACCAATGCACAGGTGAACAGTCGTAAGTCTAGATTACCATATGGGAAAGGTAGAAAATCCCAAAACCTTGAAAGTATTGCCTCTTACAGAGGTATGGATACTAGAAAGATCCCCAAATACGAATAAATTCACAGAAATATCTCTGACGCTAGGTGAGTATCCATGGGTTATCCCTTCAACAAACTTCACGCGACCTCATGCTTAACTCCGGTGTGAGCGTAGCCTCCTGATATTACCAATTATACAATGGATTTCTCAACTCCCTGTCTCAGACACATATGTTGATTTAATCGCCTTCGAGAATTTTACTCACAAAATCCTATTCCAAGTCACTAAATCCTAGGCTAGTTTGTGCACCCTAAACAATAAAATCATTACTAATCAATTTTAGTTTAAAGCGTAAATTTTATTGGCCGTGATTACTCAAAAAGGTATGGAAATGAAACTCATGGTGTTATGACTCTGCATAAAAACAAAAATAGATATAATGCAAATCCTAACTTTAACTTTTCAGTGAATGATATGCTAAATAAAAACAATGCAATATTCAATTTTAACGATGCAACTCAGAAGTAAAATGCGATATTTCACTAAATGTGCTAAGCTAATGATAAAGGTTCCAAGAAAAAAATACCGACCAATCCAAAATACCTATTTTTATTTTTATTTTCAATGTATTAAAAAGAAAATGCATGGACTGATAAGCGACTTGATATATAACTTCTACTATGTATAAAATAAATCACTCGAGAATAATACCAAGAAGCTAAGAAGACAACCCAACTACCAAGGACAAATAAAAAATGGAAAACAAAGAGAAAGACGCTGCCCAAAAATTCAACTCCAAACAGGTTTCCTGTCATCCCAGATAATCTCAATAGGCACCACAGAGACCTAAGAAGGCTCAATGATCCTCAAAACCTACCCAACAGTCACTAAACCAAGAAAAAAAGCAAGGGGAAGTGGTATAGGTGATTGTTCAAGAGAAAAGGGCGTATATATGCCTCTTGCAGTGGGACAACAAGCGTGTATATTCGGTTGTTAGGGAAAAAAGGGCGTATATCTTTTAAAACAAGGCTAGGAAAGGGTAAAATGATGAAAAAATCAGACCCAGAGTGAACAGACTCTGTCCAACTGTGATACGACAAGAAACACAAAGGAAAAAGAGCAATGTAAGAAGAAAAAATACTTCAACCCTTAGAAGGAAGATCTCTCCCCAGTGGAGTTGCCAATTTTGTTAAAATGGAAAAACTCTGTATGGCCAAGGGTAAACCACAACAGACAGGTATGACTGCAGAAATCAACTCAATTCCAACATGTGCTATATAAAATAATGTGCAATACGAGAAATAAGCCTACCTCGATCCAATCGTTTGATGTCGTTCCATAGTAGAGCACTTTGACCCAAAGCTTTACACCTACAAGAAGTTCTCAACAAACAAGCGATGCAAGTATATAGTGACAATATATAAAATGAGTTAGCAGATCAGATAGCACAATCCATTAATAAACATTACAAACATGCCCATGGATAATAATGATATATTTGCAAGATATCAATAGGACAGGAAAGGAGTATTTCTATTAATAATTGATCAACAAAAGTATCAACATTACAGACTTCCGTGTCGGCACGGTTCGAAACCAAGAAACCAAGTTCCTTCCAACTGGGTCTCAACAACTTCAATCCTCCACCAAAGGCAAGCTCATAGAAAATAGGTAATGAGGTCCTCTCGACAATAAGGAAAGATCTTGGGGGGTGAACACTGTGTTCAGACTTGAGGGACAAAGGGATGCAGACTCAATATGAAGTAATTTCTCCAGAGTAACTTTGCTCTCAAAGTTGAATGCTCTCTCCTCTTTTTTCATAGCTCGAAATTGTGCTCTTATAGCCTCCAGAATAAAACTGAAGGGCCCAGTCAGAACGTTTCTAGTATATGGAAGGCCAAAGATCAAAGATCTTCTGTCGTAACATGGAAATTCGACCTCATTTTGTATTTTCTGGCATAAATCCAGATATACACGAGCTGTAGTGGAGCAACAAGTTTATATGCATCTTGCAAAGTAGTTAGGGAGCGTATATGTGGAAAAATATATATTTTTGGCTCTTGATTTATCAAAAAGGGGTTGATAAGCATGCATAGGGAAATGTAAAAAGGCCCTCTATGCAAGATAGCAATGGTGATGCAAATCTTGCTATAACACATCTACAATTGATTTCCAAATTTCAAACCCCTGTGCTTGTATATATGTCTTCATCCTTATGCTCCAAAAAGCATACTTCTGGCAATCAAAGTGTGGTATTCCATTTTTATATGAGTTGGTACTCTCCATGATCTACCTTTTAGTGGTTAAACTAATTTATGAAGGAACTTGTTCTGATACCAATTGTTGGATTACTAAGAGGGGGGGTGAATCAATAATATCATAATTATAATCCTTTTTCTCCAAATAATCCAAGTGTTATATCAATGTAGAATTATTATCCAATAATGAGAAATAAGAAATGAACAATCACACACATACACAGTATACCAGTGTTTTACGTGGAAACCCAAATCGAGATAAAACCACATAATGCTTCATCTTATATGTCTTGACGAATTACATTCATTGGAAGCACCAACTTCCTTTGTTTTCCAGCTAAAACTGGAAGAAGGCTCCAACCCCCTATTTTCTCAGGCTACAACCTGAGGGAAGATCCAACTCCCCAATTCTCTAGCTACAACCAGAAGGAGGCTACAACCCCCTATGTTCTCTGGCTACAATCAGAAGGTGGCTACAACCACCTGTCCTTGCCCCGTCCAACCGCCCTGAAGTAGAAGTAGAATGATGGAATCATTGTCACACTATCACTGTGAGATATACCGCTGTAAACATGTACCAATAAACCTGAACTATGCATCAACCATGCATCAACCTGTACCTCAACCTGTACCATAAACAAGTGCATCAACCATGCACCAACTTGTACCAAACAATCTGTAATCAACCTGTACCATAAACAAGTGCAACCAACCATGTACCAAGTATGTACCAATCATGTGTCAAGTACTCATAAACTATGACTCATCAATATGTACCAACATCATCAACTATACACCTTATGTATGTGCCAACTCATCAACTACTTGTCTCAACCATGTACCCAAATTGTACCTCAACCAAAAGCCCTCATCAATTTCATCATCCAAATATGATTTGTAACTCTATAATAGACCTGGTGTATATGATCACATACTTGCAAACCTTGCTTAACTTTAACAACAAGAGACTAACATTTTCATCAAACGTTTCTTTAGTCTCACAAGACTAGTTTTGGATTAGTCAACAACCCTAACTTGAAATAATCATAACTTTGTATCTATAACGAATAAATATTTGAAACTGATACACAATGTTATTCAATTTGTTTTATGCAATTCCTCCAGGTTTCATTACTTGGAACTTCTCAGAAAAGGAGTTATGGCAAAAATGGCACACCTTGCTGAATTCTATCTTATTCTAGAGAGCGACCTTGTAGAGAGTTCCCCACACAGAATATTTTTTGAATTGGTCTGAAAATGTTACAAAACATACTAAAGAATGTAATATAACCAACACATTTTGTATTACTAAATTTGGATCTGTTATGAAGAAGTTATGATTTTTTTACCCGAAACACCTGGTTTTGACTAGTTTCAAGACTAGCCACAAACCCTATTTTCCACGGAGTGTAACTCCAAAAATAAAATGACCCACAAGATGAATATTTCACCACAGATACTTGGATATGTTTCCTCAATGGCATATAAATTTTACGGACTGGATCATTCTAGAAAAACATTTATTGCAAAAATGGTGAGATGACCTGAAAAAAACATACCTTAGAAAGCATCATCAAAATAATTTATCCTTCCTTGAATTTCGGCCTTCTTTTCTTCACTTTCCTCACAAATTTGGCTTATATATCCTTTGTTTACCTCAGAAACCTATAGTTATTCAATATTCTCAAGTGTGTCTTAAATTAGAGAGCCTTTCCTCTTATTTATATTCTCCAAGTAGCTTCCTTAAAAACATCTTCTAGGTCACTTTGCCCACTTTCCTTATTTTAGGGTTAACCCACTTCTAATTTCTCCATTAAATTTATTATTGAATTAATTTATTTTGTATTAACTTTGAATTATAGTACACTCATCAATTCACTTTATTATTTACCTTTTAAAATCTCTTAAACCAATTTGACTACTTTGACCTTTTGGGGCTTCTAGATGACATATGACGGTCCTCCAACTTCGTAAGGCCATAACTCTAAAACCGTGAGGAGTTATGTGACGTTACACATACCACTAGAAATAGAATGACATGTACTATCCATATATAATAGTATTACCTGAAAACATATCAAATCTCATACAATTATCCATCAAACAAACTTGGGTCCATTACCCAAACGTTGTGCTACGGGGCTTTCTTCAAGGGTTGACATCAATGACAACCGACCTTAATGAACACCATCCTTGACCAGAGGCAGTACCAACAGTAGAAGATAGACCAAAATTTGCAGAGGGACCTCCAACCAGAGGGGATAAGAGAGTTTTGAGACGGGTGGAGTGAAACCTCACCGCGCTCACTCATGCAGTTCCCATGGCTGAGATCAAGGATCTCCCTCCATCCATGCAACCTCATGTAGTTGAGTGCCACGGACTTGGTCCAATAGATCCCGAGCTTAGATAGGATGGACTTATTATGTGCCAAGAACACTCTTTTTGTATATTTTTGGGGGCATAAGCCCTGTGATGTATACCGGATTATTATTTTTGAGGCGTTCACACCCACCTATGTACTTTGAGACGTTTTGAAATATATATATATATATATATATATACATATTTTATGTCTTATGGATCACATTTCTTTACAATGTATGTACATGTGTATGTGTGTGCTTCTTTTTATGTGTGTGAAACATGGCAATCTAATACGTGATTAGATAGAGTATCTATTATTTGATTTAATCTCCTAGGAACATGGATATACATAATTTAATCAAAGTAATGTTATAAGAAACGTGCCCTAAGGAAACGTCGGTGTAAAGTAGGATCATAAACGTGGTAAACTCCATTTAACTGGGACACAACCAACCGAGCATCTAAGTAGACTCGGAGGTGAGAAATGCCAAAGAATCATGAAGCAACCCTATAATTGTGTTGTACTTGAAAAAATTGTTTGTGGTGTCACCTAGATAGATTCCTCTAGAAGATAACAACTGGCCTTGAGGCATGAAAATCACCCAAGCTGTGGAAGCAAGCCTCTTAGTGTGTCGGCTAGCGCCGTCCGCGAACCCATAGAACACCTCTGATTCACTTGACATCTTCCATAGTGAAAACGATGACATAAATAACGACATGTCCATAAAACAAAAAGACAAAAAACTAACTATATAAGAACTATACATATGTACAAGACGTCACATAGGTGACCAACCTATGAGTAATACTTCTTGAGGTAGAGCCCATTTCTAGGCTCCGCCAAAGCATTTCCCTCAAATTCAACCAGACGATAAGTGCCCTTCTTTAAGACCTCTTTCACAGTGAAAGGTCTGAACCACATGGGTTTGAACTTGCCTTCCCCCAAGGGATCCTTATCTTGGTCGTAGACTAGGACAAGATCAACTTCGGAGAAAATATGAGGATGAACGAACCGATCATATTGACACTTGACTCATTTCTTATGAGCCTCGTTGGACAAGGTCGCATCACGGTGTTTCTCATCGATATGGTCAAGATATGATAGGTTTTCCTCAAGCAGTGAAGTGTTTGGAAATAACTCCACTGCTAATTTTAAAGACATGATTTGGCACTCTATAGGCAAGACTGCTTCCAGCCCGTAAACGAGTTTAAAAGGAGAGAAATCGGTGGAAGTTTTTACAAACGTTCAGTAGGCCAATAATGTAGATTACAACATCAAATGACAATTTGACTTGGTAGAATTGATTGTTCACTGTAGAATAGACTTGAGGGACTTATTCATAGCTTCCACCTAACCATTTGCTTATGGGTAGTAGGGCGACGAATGTTCTTTCCTCAACCCAAGATTTGATGTTAACTCAAATATCATTTTGTTCTGGAAATGAATTCCATGTTCAGTGACAATCTCCTTCGGGATGTCGAACCTTGCTACTATATGGTTAAAAATGAAGAGATTTGTTGTTTCGCCATCATTGTTAAACGTTTGCATAGCCTCGATCCACTTTGTGAAGTAGTCTACCTCTACGATGATATAACGATGCCCCGTGACTGAGGCCAGGTGGCATGTAGTAAAATAAATCCCCCACTTGGTGAAGGGACCAACGAAAATGATAGGAAACATGGGAGCAGGATGTGCCCTCATCTTCTGAGAGAAGATCTGACACGGGTGGCACTTCTTGACCAACTCAACGCAATATTTTATTAACATAGGAAAAAATTAACCGACTCATAGAATCTTTTGGGTTGTTTCCAACCCAGACAAATGACTTCCACATGCTCTAGTGTGAAAATCATTAAGAATGATTTATTCTTCCTCATGTATAAGGAACCGATGAAGTATGAAATATACACCTCGATGATACAAAGTGTCATCGAGTATGAGATAGTTTCGTGCCTGATGGAAAAATCGTCGACACTTGTCACGAGAAGCAAAAACAGGGCACTTCAAAGTCTGGAGATAGACTGGTATATCTCCATACGAGGGGTCCAAAGATGCGATCAAAAAAATATCACCTTTAATAGGCAATTCTTCGGGCATAACATCACCTAATTTGACCAGAAGTTTCGAAATAAGTTCCGCAAATACCAACGACTTTTTCGATTTCATGGAAACAAAATCCAAGTCAAATTTCTGGAGGATAACAATCCATCTACTGATATTTCTGCCAATGACGTGTTGTGTGAACACATATTGAAATGGATTCACAATAGCGATGACGGTGGTATTGTGAAGAAGGATATAATGATGGAACCATTGGATGGCATGCACTTCTACCAACACAAGCTTCTCAGCATAAGAATAGTTGAGCTCTGGCACAACTAGGCCTCAGCTCAGGTAATAAATCACATGCTCTTCTAGTAGAGCATCCTCCTGAACCAAGACCACACCAATGGTTAACTCTGCGAGGGCCAAGTACAATAATAAATCTTTATTATAATTGGGAGGCCAGAGTAGAGGGGCGGACATGAGGGCGCATTTCAAGGCTTCAAAAGAGAGATGAGTGGCTTCATCCCAATAGAAAGGGACTCCCTTTTTCCATAAATTCATGAACCCTTTAGTGATCTCGGTATAGTTTGCAATAAAACACCGAAGAAAGTTCACTTTCCCCTGTAAGATTTGAAGCTGGGGTATTGTGCACGGGGGAGGAAACTGAACTATCGCCTAAACCTTAAGAGGATCGACCATGATCCCTATTGTCAAAATTATGAAACCTAAAAGATGACTCGACGTCATGCATAAATTTCACTTGTTAGGATTCTAGCAGATCTGATAGTAGCAACATCGTTCAAATATTAGTCGGAGGTGCGCGGGTGATCAACTCTCTTGCGAGATCGTGATGCTAGATCCTCAAGATAAGCCTCAACTATATGTCTAAGGTCATGTAAAGAAAAAGACATGGCCCGATGAATAGTGGCTCCAAACTTCGTTAGGCCAAAAGGCATCTTCCGATAAGAAAATGTGCCCCACGGACAAATAAAAGTCGTTTTATGTTGGTCTTCGGGTTTGATCTGAATCTGGTTATATCCTGAAAAACCATCCATCAATGAAAATACCTCACAACCTATGCATTCGTCGATGATATGGTCAATGAATGATGTGGCTAAATTATCCTTTGGACATGCCTTACTCAAGTCATAGAAGTCCATGCACACATGAATCATACCATGTTTTTTGTTAACTGGAATGAGATTTGACACCCATTTCGTCAACTGTACGGGGTAGATAAAACCTTCTTTAAGTAGTTTCTCTACTTCATCCTTAATAGTTTCCTCTTTTCAAGGATTCACAGGATGAAGCTTCTATTGGACTGTCTTGGTGTCAGGATAAGTTGTTATCTCATGTTTGATGATTCTTGGATCAATGCCTGGCATTTCCTCAAAAGACTAGGAAAAAACGTCGCAGAATTCCTTAAATAAATTTGTATAGATTTGAATCTCCTCGGGAGAGTAGTACGCTCCGACGAAAACATTCTCCAAGACTCCATGGGTTATAGAGATATCTATAGGTATCACTTCAACAATACTTTCCATATTACCTCTGCGTAAACTGTGTGCGTCACCAGAGGATTAATAGGACAAGACCTGTCTCTAGTCATAGTCAACACGAATTCACCTGCCTCTATTCTTCTTAACTCCGGAAGGAAATATGATATATGATGGAGATCATCCCAGGGTCTGTCTGGAATAGTCAATGCCTCAAGAATCTCCTCATCTGAGGGCAAGAACAATTCTAAAGAATCAATATTGGTGAGGGAACCTTGAGCCCAAATAGGCTCGAGAACTAGACCTAACTCCTGTGCAGGAGTCAAATTGGGGTCGAAGGAAGCCTGTTGGAAAATAATGTATGAAAATTCTGTCATGGACAAGGGAATGGTCATGCCAGGATTCCTTGTCCCTTCCATCAAGGCCAATGGTGAAGGAAGAGTCCACGGATTGTGAAATTAAGTCGTTCGAAACAACGACACTTGAATAAATTCAGACCTAGGCTAGTCGGGGGAAGCCGATATAAAATTGACATCACCAGAAGGAGGAGGGTAATCGAAAGTACCCATCAACGGTGGGCACAAATGAACACCTACATTGACGATGTCGGGCTAAGGTTTATCAATCATTGGGACCGTGGATGCCCCCAATGAAGGGTCAGGCCGGGAGAAGGACAATTGGTCAACCATTGCATGTATTGTATAGGTTCAACTCCTTCCTAACAAAAGGTTAATTGAGAGGTGCATCAACCACTTCAACTTATACACACACGGTCTTTCCTCCCAACTACATGGGGAAAGAAGGAATGATTCCATGTGGTCTGAAAGAACGACCGTCGAAAGAAGTAAGTAGAGTAGGTGACAAAGACAAAATGGGTTGGTTAATAGCCTTCCAGCACACCAAGGACATCACGTAGGTCAAGGCACCCTCATCAACCACTGTACGAAATATATTCCGAGTAAAATATTTCATGGGGTGAGACAATACTATATGAAACACAAAAGGGTAAGGGAGACAAGGTTTCAATTCGATCATATCAAGCATGATCATTCCCGTATTACAAGTCCCGGCATATCCCAAGGTAGATAACATAGCCTTTCTCTGCGAAGGGTAGCTCTGGAGGACCTCCAAAGAAGACATCACATAATGGGTTTGTGACAAATCCTCCACCATAGAGTAGTTATGGGCGGCCCTTGTGTCTGGATTATGAGAAGAGTTCTTGAATTCCCCTTTCAGAATGCGTGTCATTGTTTCGCCCAATGTCTTCTCGATCTGGAGAGGAACTGTTGGTTTTGTGGCTTATTTACCATTTTTGACAGATTTCGACATTCCATAATCGTGTTCCCTGATCGCTATATAAGTGTCACCTTTCATCATATAAATGTTCACTGCCGAAGGATTACTAGAAGACGTGGGGGGTCCTTGATTTCCCCCATCCACGCTCGAAGAGGCTTGAATCATATTTTTCCCATGTGGAAATGGGTTCGTTAACACAAGAGGATATTGTTGCACCAATAACTTCTAGGCCTCTACAATTCAAGGGCACAGGTGGGTCGGGTGGTCCTCTGTGCAAAGGTTACATAGATACCTCAAATTTATGTTCTCTATGTTTCCCCCACCAACATTGTTGTTGGGTTTCTTATCCCCCTTACCCTTCTTGTTTCACTATTTATTCTTCCCTTCAGGCTGTTGGTTGGTCTTCGGGTTCGTTGACTACACACTATGTACATCTGTTGCTTAGGTAGGGGGAACAACCAAACCAGAGGTTTGGCTAGCCGTTGTCTATTGTATCGATAATTGTTGCAATTGGTTTGACAACTGATCAATGGACTTTGCTTGTGTTGAACCATATAATCCATCAGCATGTGATCCTGACTTTTGTCTGGCCTTGTCAAGGATGGACCTTGGCGCATCTGACAAAATCTCATAGAGTAAGACAGATTGAAATTATATCAGTTCGAGCTGTTGCATTCTCATTATCGCCTCCTCCTTTGAAAACACTCACAAAGTTGCAACATCCTTGGATAAATGAGGTACCAAAGACTTCATGAACCACTCCAGTAGGAAATATGGTGGGACCTATACCTTAATCAAACTCTTCTGACACTTACATTCTTGGATGTGATCTGAGATACGATCAGCCTTAGTCTTCTCAAAGTTGGCCAACGATTCTATGTCAACATCATATCTCACGGGTAGTTGGAAATGGTTCAGGAAAACCATCGCCAAATCACTAAATTAAGAATATCTTGAGCAATCAAGATCGATGTACCATTTCACGGCACCCCCAATAAAAGTTCATTGAAATAGGCGCAATTGTACGGAGTCATATCGCAGGGAGTTTCAAGAACACCACAGGTGTAAAGTTTTCATGTGATCACCCGAGTTTTTGCCTAGCTTGCCTTCAAATTTTTGAATATCCGAGGGCAAGTTAGTTGGCATGGGGGGAAAATGTGGATCATGAAAAATCGGTTCGTTAAGAAACCTTGACAAGTCTAGCATAAGTAACATTTCCAGAAATGGTAGTTTGGGTTGGGTACTATGTACAGGAAACAGGGAGCCTGTAGTTTGATTGGCACTAGGTTGCTAGGAAAAGTTGGGTTGTTGGCAAGGTTTCTGGTAGACACCATGGCCTTGACTAGCGTAGGGAAAAAACATTTGTTGGGATATCATCGACTGATTTAATTGGATGAAAAAAGTTGGGTGGGGATCACTCCATGCATTGTGTTCCAAAGATTCTGGAAGGGGTTTCCCCCTACTGATATGACAGCCATAGATATTGAACCTTGTCCAGGATTCCATTCACCATGGAAGGTGTTATCACCCCATAAATTATGGGAATCAGTCTTCTGACTAATATATATCTATCTCAGGCACTACGTGTTTTCTCATGATGCTCGGCGAAGGCGGATGAAACACCCGACATTGACCAAGTATAAGACTAGTGTTTGCGCGCAAGTTTCAAAGCAAGTTCCGGTGTATTTTTGGCAAAAAAGTGAAGTGGTTTGAAAGGGCAAAATTGTTATTTTTGTGGGTAAATGTAAAATTAGGTTTATTTGCCTAATGTGGGTTTTATAGTCTATTTTTGGCGAATTTAGCCAAAAGAAATGGCCCCTCGGCCTTAGCATTTATACAGGGTTTTATAAAGACTAACAAAATATTTAGCAAAAGTATATTGGCCTAGGGCCAACTTCCTAATGCTCGACACCAAGGGATATGCGCCATTTCATGCACCAACAGCAGACAAGCGCGTGCATACACCAAACCCCAAAGCCCAAGCCCAAGCCCAAGCCCCGGGCTCATTTCCTTGACAAAGCATGTAACGATGGGTTTATTTAAGCGCCTAAACTTCAATTCACCACGCAAATGTGGGATATTGCCCACTGAGAGATAAAAAAGATATATATAAAACGCAGCTGTTACTCCTTGCCAGATGTTCGAACCAGTTTGCAAGGTGTCCAATGCAAAGAACACGTGTGCATGGAAGGTTATGCCACAGTCGGCCACTACAGCACCCAAGAGCCAGGTCGAAAACGCCATGGAAGCAATCAATCGTGGTTCCAAGGCGGTTGGGGTTTGATAGTGTCTATGAAACTAGTTGTGCGAAATGTGGCAAACGCAGGACCACTGGTATACCAAGGCTGCTTTTCTTCTGGAAAAGAAATTTGGTCCTTGTCTAGAATCTGAATCTTCTGAAGTTCCCAAGCGTCTTGGGAGGAAACAAAAAATACACTATGATGAGAGAATGTATTGGTGTGAATGTTTGGAGCCTGTGTGGCCATCTCGCAGTCAT
>ML789728.1:109734-136885 GCA_009831015.1 Picea engelmannii
AAGGTTTTGTTTGTTATCTCTTCGAATCAATACTTATTTTTAGGAGAAAATTGTGAAACTCATGTCATACAGTGTTTCACTGTCATTCTATTGATATGCAAGAACGGATGAGTTAGGTGTGCAAAAGATATTGGGCCTATGGACAGAGGTACTACGAGATTCATTTGCTGGCGACTCACGCACTGTCATGATATCCTGTATTTCTCCAAACTCATGCTCTTGTGAACATACCCTGAAACAATCTAAGACACGCTGATAGGGTTAAGAGTTTTTCTTTTTAAAAAACTAACAAATCAAAGAAGGATATGAGCTCTCCCGCTACAACACTGAGAGAGTCATCTACTGCACCACTGATTCTGCCATCGTCGTCACCATTTCTTTCATAGTACACTTCTGAAAACAATAGCTTCGATCTTCAAAATGATTGCAATAGATTTGGCTGGCATAAACAGTCAGACAGGGAAAGTTACCAGTATTTTACAATGGATCATGGTCCTTTATGTGGACGGGATGATAACCTCCTACATTCAGCCTATGCAAACTATAAACTACTACTTGCAATGCCAAAAACATAGCATCTAGCTAATCAAGTAATAGAGATGAAGGCTTCAACTATCAAATTTTCTGATGCAGCAGAAAGGTTCCCATCTCAAACATAATCTATCAACAGACAAAGATGTTTCTCGTGGTGTAATGATTATTGAAACCGGGACATGCATTTCGCTATGTTAACCAAAGAGTGCATGCCACATTGATAATAAGCATCTGGCAATTGGCGAAGGACCATCCGTGGCACAGTCACACCCCGTCACACTCCACGAAGCCTACGCCCATACCCCCACGTACCCTCTACCCCACCTACCTCCACTCCCCCTACGTCATCCCACATCACCATCCACTACCCACATTACTCTTGTGCATCTCCATGCAAGTGCGCCCCCATCCCCCATACATTAATTTAAACCAACGCATCATATGAATTCTGGAGCCCCCCCTACCTTCCGGAATTTAACGAAGGGGGGGGGTCCGGAATTTAAATTAAAACCCAAGAAAATCTACACGGCCCACAATTGCCTGATCAAATATACGATCCAGGTTCAATTCCGGACCCCCCCGGGCGGTCTACGTTTAACGAGGGGGGGGGTTCCGGAATTTTTTCCCGCCAAAAACCATTTTTGCCGAAGTTTACCATTTTTTGCCTAATTTACCACGTCACCTTCCAGGTCAGATTCTGAGCAAACGAAGGCGGATTTTAGAAATCCGAGAGATTTTTTTGGTTAGAACAGGATGAGGAACAAAAACCTCTCCCATTTTTTCCAGTGGCATTACGAGAAGAGAGATTCGAAGGCATCTTCGAGGCCTATTTTTCCAGATTTTCCATTTTCCGTTTCAGTCCCGATATTTCAGGAGCTGTCACGGCCAGATGGGGACGAATTCGGAGAAATCGAAAGAGGGTTTTATCCAACACATGTCCGTATACAATAACTTCAGTTTTCTCCCAGGTGTCATATTTGAAGAGAGAATCACGTCTGAACGGGCCCCTGTTTCGCAGCAAAACGGTCCATTTTTCATGACAGAAAGCTCCGAATTTCGTGGGAGTGGTGGCTATTTTTGGCCGAGGCAGTTAAACTGACTGGCGAAACTTGATGGGGACGATATGTCTTATTTATAGAGATTATTTTAATGTAAAAGGGTTGGATCTTCATGCCCTGTGACTATCGAGCTGTAACATTTTTGAACAGATCTGCCATTAATGAAAGAGGCACTTTACAGGATTCCTGTGCATGTTTACTGGTGATGTGATTTTCTCAGTTGAATGTTTTATCGCTCTGTAACCACTTTGTTTTCTGAATCTAATCTTTATGAATAGCGTTATGTCTCAGGATTTATCTCCGATACCCTGTTTCCGATTCTAAAGATTTGAATGTTCATCTTCTAAATATCTTCAATCAAGAGATTCTTAAGTGCTTGTTGGTTGGATTTATTTCCTTCTCTTTTCTTCTGATCATCATTTAAACTATTAAAGATCCAGTGAGTGTGTTATCTCACCTTTTGAAGGATTTCTTCAGCGTTTCTGGTTGTATCTCAGATTTTATTAATTTCAGACCCCATAGCCCAATGGATGTGCAGTTTGTCTCAACCAACTTTAAAAACCCTTTACAACAAACCCTTGTTCTTCATAACTAGCCTAATATTTCTGCAAACAAAGCTATATTACATAGAGAGATCCCTCTCTGAGTCTTGGAGGGCTAGATCCAAGACTCGAAGTGGTTCTAATGTTGCCTCTGTGATTGCCTTTCAGCCTTGGGCAAATTACAGAGTGCTAACAGAAGGGGTTTCCCCTGGTCGGCATCGTTTGCAAGGGAACAGATCCCTGCCAAGGATTCCAAAGTCTTTGTGAGGAGTAAACTCTTGTCATTTCCCCTTGTGTAGGAATAGTACCCTGCACATGATTCTGTTGTCCAAAACCAAGGTTTCCCCCGGTGGAGATGATAGCTGAAGAAAAATCATTATTACCAAACGTGTCAAACAAAGAGAACGGAATTGAACCCATCAACATGGTGTAAGAAGAAGGTCCTATACTACCTTCTCCAAACAAGCTATAGTTTTTGTTCAGCCCGACGGTTGGCTCGAAAGCACTATTGAGCGAGGGGGACTGAGGAGGTATATGGACCCCACTGTAAGGGATAGCATTATAGGAGGCTAAGGTGCCTCCCATGGACCCTTGCAAGGGTTCATTTGATCTCTCTTCCCCCATACCCATGGTATCTAGGGTGGAGTAGGTAAGGAAAAACTTTGTATCAAAGCCGGGCATCCCATATGAAAATGGAGGGTCCGTCACACTCTGTGTGAATGGAGCAGTGGTCATTGCTAATGACATAATCATACCACTACCCGAAGTAGAGGGGGTCGAGACCACTATGGTCCAAACCGACAAAGGTAGTTTAGGAGGCAGAATGCCCCCTGTGGTGACAGTCGTTAGGGGAGTGTGAGGACTCCTAGATGAAGTAGAATAATTTTCTTTCATAGATGCTTATAAGACTATATGATGCTCGTGAGGTGTTACCCTTAGAGGGACAACTTGTGCCAAAATTGGCACTGACAAGTTAGTGATCAGAGGGTTAGCCAACCCGAGAGCTTCTGCTCCAAGGTAAAAAAATAGTAGTTTCCAATGGATTCGAGTAATCTCCTATTGGGGATGGCTCGAGCATAGTTTCCTGCGGCTTGGTCACTTTGAATGACCCTTGCTGGTCAAGTATTTTCCATAATGGTGGCGGTGGTGGCTCCAATGTAACTGGCGGCATGCCCTGAAGCCTTCATGACCGACAGAGCTCTTGATCTTCCACTTTGTGAAAAGATCAATAACACAGTAAGGCTTTAACTAATGTTTAAAACCAAGAACACACTGGAAACGTTCTTACAATATAAAACAAGAAAACCACTATCTAGTTGGAGGAACAATTATGCCAGCCAACACTAGAGCAACTTACAGGTGAAAGTGAAACTCGAAGATGAAAGCATCCTCCTTGTATACTCTGCAAAGTGTGACATGATGTCTACCCTAGGTACCATGGTATACCCCCGTAGTCACGTGTGTAAGTCCCTAGAATAAAGGCAATTAAGTTTCCATCTCGCGAATAGTCACCAGGCGGGTATAGTCGATAGTTGGGTGGACAACAATGAGAAGGATAAAAAGCATGAAACCTACCGAGGGTATCGAAAGAAAGTGATCTGGAAGACAACTGAGGATATTGAACGGATTCTAGGTCCACAAATCTTTGTAGAAAAATGAAAGCGATAGTATCCCATGACAAATCCTCAGTATGCGTTCCCCACTAGGTTTAGTCCAGCTTTGGAGGAGTTATCTCTGTTGCCTTTCTTCACGCGACCTCGTGTTTAGCCCCTGTGTTAGAGGGGGGTCCCAGATAACTTTCACGTCACTGGACTTTTACACTCCCTAGATATGACTCTAACGTTTGTTTAAAATCCTTGAAAAGTTCCCTCTCCAACCCAATTCAAATCTCTAGCCCTAAACTAGTTGATTGACCCTACAAACAAAAAGTCTAGTTATTTTTAAATTTAGTGTTTGTTTTTAAATGGCTTGTTTTAACTCAGAGGATATGGCAGTGAAACTAGTGATGTGGATGAGAGATGAAAGAGGAGAAAATAAACGAAATTCAAAGAAAAATTACTTCTAGAAAAATAAAGATTTTCAGATAGCTCTTTGTAACCAACTTTTCATAACTAACTATTTTCAAGATCTTTAAAAAGAATACCTAAATGAAATTTCACTCAACTACGAGCTACTTAAGTTGTAAGGAATCAGTAAAGAACATAAAAATTGAACTCTTTTTCCTTTCAAGTAGAATAACTAACCCTAACTATTTTACCAAACTAAGAAATGAAAAACCTTTTTTCTTTTTGGAAATGATTTAAACAGGAAAAAATTGAAATAAACCTTTTTCTCTTTTCTTTAAATAAAATGAAATGGGGAAAATAAAATACAAGACAAGACTAAAACCGACCTCTAGCCCACTACGGATTGCAGGGAGTCACTAAAGACATCAAACAGGCTAATCAACAAACTCAAAGACTTGCCTAAACCCTTTCAGAATTAAACACAAGAGATCTTTAAAAAGACAAGAAAATTGATATCTAACCCAATCTATGACTGTAAAAACAGAGACACTGAACTCAATCAAGAAACCATGAGAAGTAAAAGCTCAATCAGGGAAGAGGTTGACTGCCTCTTCTTAAAAACAATTTCTTGAAACAGGTACACTACTAACACTTAAGAAGCCTGTGTATGTACGTGGGATATTTATATAGAAGGGTGCGTATGTACACATGTTGTCCCGCAACAGGGCGCGTACACCTCTGTACTTCTTGAAAAAATAAATAAAACAAATAGATTGATAGGGCAGGGAGAACTGGTATGGCACCAACAAGTGACCAGAATCCCTTAAAGACTCAACAGACTCAAAAAGAAACTCGAAAGGTATAAAACCAATCAAACACCCCAAAAATCCCCTAAACCCCTAGAAGCTTCCCCAGTATGGTCACCAGTCCTTCTAGTGGGAAAAACCCTCCTATGTCTACATGAGGGTTTACAATGTAGGCAGATCAATAACCATTTAAAAGTCTCCTACTTCTCTAACTACCCCAAACATATCCCAGACTCATACAACAAAAACAAAATGAGAATGATCGGGTAACTATTGTTACACATTATTTTCGTCACCCTTATGATCGTTAATGATGTAAACCTATCCTTTGTCTTTAGAAGGATCAATATCTTGAATTCCTGAAGAAAGAAGGGAGAAGAACTTTACTTGAGAGAAGAAGTTGTATTTTCCATTATAAAAACCCTATTAAGGAGGATTTCACAAGCTTCTCTATACGTAGGGTGCGACGATGCCTGATTTTCGCATCTTTCTCTAAAGCTAGACTGTAGAGTTTCTGCAGGTTGCACTATAGCTAGGGTGTGGAAATTCCTGTATGTGGGAAAAATGAGGGTCTTCTCAATGATTCTAGAAGGAGAAGCTTCTATGGTGAGGTGGCCTCTGAATGGTTTGGATCTTACTCACCTTCATGATTTAGTGGGATCATCCTAATCTCCTCACCTTATCCTCTTCAGCTTATAAAAAGAGAGGAGCTCTCATGGAGAAAGTTAGTTGGATTTGGCTTGAGATTATTATCTTGGTTAGAGTGGCTTTGAGCTTTTCTTTGTCAATATATATTGTGAGTAGCTATCAGATCCATGGTCTCAAAATCCTTGGAGAAAAAACTTAAAAGTGTGTGGGAAGCAAGGAATTGTTGGAAGGAACCTGAAGAAATCAAGGCATTTGGTTGTATATTTCTTCCACATTCTTTAATACATATATTCTTTTATTTCATATATGAATGTTATTTGTCCATATTGTATGATTCCTTGATCACGTACATAGTTTCATATCAAATAGACTCTGTTATTCTTGTCTTCGCTGGCTTGTGTTCCTTTGTAGATATTTCTCCATAAGCCTCGCGACGAAGTTTGGATTTCATTGGCGTAGTAGGATATTCGATATTTAAAGGGTATGTTCTAGATCCATTTCTCATTTGATAATTGAAATCTAAGGAAAGAGTAGTTTACTGTTTTGTTCTAGCTTCTTAGTGAAGCTAGGGGGATTGATTTGTGTCCGCACTTAACAATTAGCCCGATAACAACTGTACCTCTACTTTGCATCCAGTGATGATCCTCTCGCGCTTGATAACTTTGCTGACTACATGCCTCCTCCCAAGGTCGGCTTGCATTCAAATACAGACAAACAAAAATCTACAAGCATGCAATTCATGTATGAACTAGGGTTATATGTTAGAATAAAAACATAAATCAAATGTAAACATTCAACACATCATGGTTTGGGACAGGAAAAGTACTTCTTTTATTGATAATACAATGATCACTTACAACCAAAGTCAGCAACTGCTCCATGAACCTGGTCCAGGATCCTCTTCACCAAGCTCCAAGTGCACCTCTGTATGGCTTCTCCTCTCAACCTTCTTCTTGGGAAGTATGATGGGTTTTTGATGGAGGAAGGAAGGAAAATTGGGGAATTCTGAGGCAATTCTCACAAAAGGGTTGCAAATGCTTGGGGCAAGGAGGGTGTTGGATCATGCTTTCATTGAAGCCAAAGGTTTAATTAATTGATGTCAAAGGATTTATGTCAAGTGATTAATTGATGTCAAGTGATTGATTAATGCCAAAGGATGATTTTGTTTGGAATTGATTGATGTCAAGGAATTAGTTGATGCCAAAGGATGATTGAATCATGTAAAGATCTCATGGAGATATTGATGTATTGTTGGATTGATCTTTATTTTTCTATCATGATTAATAAGGTGTAAAAATGGATGAACTCCAAAGTGGTCCCCTTATGGTGAAATCCCTCATGGGAAGACGCTTTATAGTTGAATTATCCTTGAAGTATGGTTATGCTTGTATGTGGAATAATGAGTTGAAGATCAGTGAATTTGTCAGTAACACTATTCGATATGGATAGCTCTTTTCATGCCATTTCTGGTGGTATGTGTAATGTCACATAACTCCTCATGGTTTGAGAGTTATGGCCTTACGAAGTTGGAGGACCCTCATATGTAGGCTTGAAACCCCAAAAAGTCAAAGATGTCAAAGAACTTATAAAGAAGAAATTATTATTTATATGGTAAATAAAAGTGACAAAGTCAAGGAGGAATATTTAATGGAGAACTTTCTATTTATGGAAAGTGGTTAATCTAGAAATGGGTTAAGTGACCTAGAAATAGGTTAAGTGACCTAAAAAGGGTTAAGTGACCTAGAAATACGTTAAGTGACCTAAAAAGGGTTAAGTGACCTAGAAGATGCTTCTAAGGAAGCTATTTGTGGAGTATAAATAAGAGGCAAGGGCCTCTTGTGAAAATGCATCTTTTGGATATCTTTTGTGTGTATCTCTTGAGAATGTATTGAATATCTATTCTGAGAGAGAGAAAGATTGGAGGATCTCATGGATGGATCAAAGTTTCGGAAATTCTGAGGTCATGACGGAAAAAGTCTCGGAAGTTCAAAAACCCTAGTTTCTGAGGTATACGCAGGCTGTAGTGAGCCAGGTCGTGTACATACACATGATGAATGAGAATAAGGCGTGTACAGTGGATGAAGTCATGAAGACTTGTGGTTGAGATGATGACATGCTCTTGGAGATGGAAGAAGGTTCTAGATTTTCATTCTATGGGCTCATATCTGCCATAGAAACTCTGGTATGGTAACACTATTGTCTTGATGGATACTATTGCTTGTTGTGTAGTGAATTCTTAAGGCATTCTTGGTATGGCTTTTGTGATTTGGTTTGTGTTGGTTGATGGAGTGAGAAACACTCTAATGATTCAATACTGATATGATTTCTATAGTATAATGGTTTTTTAATACATGATTGAGTAGCCTTCATATTGCATAGTTGAGGAGAATGAGTAAGTTGTTGGAGATCTTGTATGTTTTGTGAATGATTATGGATCAGATGTGACACTGAAAGACAAAAGAGAATGTGATTGAAGGTTGCAGAGGATCTGAGTGAGTGATGAAAACAAAAACCCTAATTTCTCAGAAGGTATACGCAGGTTGTAGTATAGGTTGACCGCGTACATACGCGAGCTATACTACTGGTAGGGCGTATACATATGCATGTTGCACTATTGATAGGTCACGTACCTATTGACAGATTGAAATATGTTGAGGATTATTGCCTCATATTAGTTGGTGCCGAGGAAGTAAGTTGAGTCTTGCATTATAGATCTTATGCTCTTGCATAGTTGTACGCTATTCAATTGTTTCTAATAACCCAAGGATTGTAGTCCGTAATAAAAAGAAAATTGTACATACATATTGTGTTCCTTGTGTTCCTTATCATGATGATTTGTTGATGATATATGATGATATATGTTTCTCATATATGTTCTCATCTAACTGATTATAAATGACAACAATAAGTAATGAGTTGATGGTGATTGTTAACTAAGGAGTTTTGTGCAAGGGAAGTTTGGGGAAAAAGAGCCCCGCACTCATTTACAAGCCCCCCTTTAAGTGTGGTCGGTGTGTCCAATAGAGGGTATGTGAAATGGGCAGAGTTTCACTATTCTTATCTCTATATATCGGATGAGACCCCAACACCTCATTTTATATGGGAAAATGATGGTTATTAGGTTGGGTGGCGGGCTATAGGTGATGGATTAGTTGGGAAACTACCCAATAGCCTATAATATCAACGAATTCCTTTCAACTTTTGCAAGTATACGCGGGCTGTAGAGGTGCAACATGCATCTATACGCGGGTTGTAGTGGTGCAACAAGCATATGTACACATGAAATAGTGGAGCAGGGCGCATACATCTTCCAAAAATGGATTTTTTAGAAGAGCGACTCAGTGATGGCTTGTAAACAAATGCAAGTAAGAGGGCCAAAGTCCATGTATGCATGTGTAGAGAAATTTAGGGTTAGAACACTCATTTCACAAACTATGTAATAATACAAAGGTATTTATTACTTGCTCGTTTGATTTTCTTGTTATTCCTTGTGAGGTGTCAAATCAAAGATTGCTTAAAGTATTTTAGGCTCAACTTCAAGGTTTATTGAATCGTTATATTTTCTAAATGTAATCTTGAAGATCATCTTTTATGAAATAAAATATGGATATTTGGGTTGTAGTAGGTGTAATTTATCAATCTTTGTATTTCTTCTATTGTGCACAATTTTTAGTTGTAGATTTTAATATTATTGTGCACAACCTTCTTTATTACTTGCTTAGTTGTATGTTTTAATATTTTAAGCATGATCAGGTAGAGTAGGAAATCTCAATAATCTGTAAAATTTCGTGGATATTCCAATGGATAGTTCGTCACAATGAATCTAATAAAATATTAAAACATTTATTGTGAAGGTTAATTTCCTTTAGATCTCATATTCTTTAATTACCGGTTTTCTGCTTAAAATGTATGAAATAGTTGAAATGCGAAAAATAGAGAACATAAGTAAATACTCACACCATCCAAAAATAAAAATGAGATATAACTTGGGAAACCCAATACAGGAGAAAACCCATCTGGAAGGTGAGGTCGTTTTACTCTATTTTCTTCAAATACAAGTACAAAGAAAGAGACAGTTTTTGTGGAGTTTCCTTTGATACTGTGGCCTGTATGGCTACTATAGAATCTCTCCTCCTCTGTTATACTCTCAAAATATCACTCCTAGGTGCTCTTCTCAACTATGGAACAAATACCATGCCAAAGAATCAAACCCATTCTCCTCCTAGTGGCCCGATAGCCATCTAGGGGTAGTATTTTGACTTCCTCAACTTTCAATTGTGATAAGGTTTTGGATATTCTAGAATATTCTTGAAATTTCATATGTGGCTAGTCCCATATGCATGAGTAATGTGGGATGACGTGACATCCACTAGTACCATGGCAGTCAACACAGTAGGTCAACTTGCGAGAGACATAACTTTTTCATACGAGTTATGATTGATCCGATTTTAGAACCGTTGAAAGGTATTGATATGTATAATATCATCAAGGGGCCTAGCTAAAGTTAAGGAAGTTTTGACCCCCAAAAATGTCATTTGATGCCTCAAAATGGCTCCAGAAGGTTTCAAACCCAAATTTTCCAAACTAGAACTTCTCATTAAAATGACCCTGCAAGTCGATTTCTCTAATTTTTTCCACTCTAAAAGCATCATGATATATGACAAATGATATAATGACCCAATCTGAGTAAGTCAAAATCTTTATTTCTGTTATATTTTTGTGCTTTATTTTATGATCAACATTAAAAAAATAAGAAAAAAATGGGAACACCATTATATTTTTTCCTTTTATTTATGTTTAAGTCTAGTTTTATTCAATGTTTAGATTTTGAGTATCAACAAAAGGTAAACAACGTTTAACGTTTTGTATAGAAATTGTTAAAAAAAACTCAATAATGAGTTGTTGGACATAATGGTGAGAGTGCTAATGATTCCCATTGATGGAATAAAATGAATGATGAGATTATGTATTAATAGTATTTATTTATTACTTTAGTTAGAAATACTCTCAATAATATTTAGTTATAGCGTTTGTATATAACATTACAAAGTTGGTAAGAAATACCAACTCATATCATTGATTTATGAATCTTTATCTCTTTTCATGGATGATGTTGGAGATCATAATTATTGTAATATACTTTAAATATTAATAAAAATGTATAATTCTTCAATGTAATGAGAACACTTTTTCTATTTTGCTATTCCATACATTAAAAAAAAAATGATGTTAATATTGAAATTAATATACACATTTAAGAGTTTAAATACACATTATTTCAAATTTATACTTTCAAAATTAGATATTCTCACTTTTAAATGGAAATAGCATTTTTAAAATTCTAAATTCATTTTGAAAATCAAAATTTCTATTTTAAAAATCAACATTCACATATTTTAAGATCCATATTCACACTTCCAAAATCCATTTTCATTTTTTCATACTTTAAAACACCCATATTTCCACTTCTAAAATCTAATTTTATTTTTGAAATATTAACACTTCAAAATCAAACTTTAATAATATAAATTAACAAATTTAATTAACATTTTATTTCTGTTTTACAACTTCCAATCTAAAAAATATAAAATTTGAATTTGAATACATCTAAATACAGATACCATCTTTTAATTTTTTCAATTTCTAATAAAGAAAGCTTAAAATTTTAATTTATATTCTTCCAAATACAAGATTTTTTTTTTTTTTTTCAAATGACATGCTCGATGACAATGGGTAATCCTTTCTCAAACCCCACATATGGGTATGCTAGAGCACAATTCTCCTCTTCTACTTTCTATCTACCATATGGGTACGCTAGAGCAGAATCCTACTCTTGGTTGACTCGTAAATAGATATAAAAGTTAAACAATATATTTCAACTGAAACGATAGGCTTAGTAGTTTACAACTTTTGAGTTGGTCAAGTTGCGTGCTTAAATGTAAATCCTCACATTGGCTTAGGTGGTTAGCACATGCTTCAAAATATTGTTGTATTGCAAGCTTATAGACTCTTTATGGTTCTTTCATTAATAGAAATCAAGTATTATTGTATTTCTCTGTTTTTGGCAATTTTCATGAGTATTTCATTGTAATATTTCTTCTTTCATTTCGTTCCAAAAATAATTTTCTAGTGCATGTCCTTGACAATATCAATCTTGTCTCTCTCGAGGACAATCACTCTCGCACGCCCAAGAAACCCTCGATGGCAACAGAAAAGAAAAACGATGGAGCAAAAGATTCTATTAACCTGTTGCTTGAGAAAACTCTTGCGTGACAGAGGGACGAAATGATGGAGAATTTTGCACACATCCCTCAACGCCTGTTGATAGCAATAGACACTTCTTCATCAAGAGACCATTTTGGAGGAACCTCTCCCTTCAAGGTACAATTTAATTATGATATTCCCATATTTGAAGGTCAGATAGATGTGGATGTCCTAGAAAAATGGTTAAATCTATTAGAAGGTTATTTCTCTGTTCAAAATTTTTTCGACAAGGAAAAGATCATGTTCACACTCCTCAAGGCTCTCCCCCATGTCAATCATTGGTGGGAAACTTACTGGGAGCAAAGTTCCACAGAGGAATCTGAAATATATGGGGCCAAGCCCACTTCGGATATTTTTGTGGATGCAGCCAAGGAACAGTACTACCCCATTGATAACTATGAAGACCAGTACATAAGATGGACCACACTGTAACAAGAGAAGAGCCAAATATTGTTGGAGTTCACAAATAATTTCCATACCTTGTGCACCAAGCTGGGTATCAAAGACTCTGATCAACATTTGGTTCTGAAATATTGTGGGGCTCTGCATAGGTACATCCAAACCAAAATGGAGTTCCTAAACATCTCATCGTTGGGAGCCTACCTATCGATATGTTGTCGAAATCAAGCAGAAATTTAGGCACCAGAAAAAAATCATAATTTGGATATGCAAATCTGCAACAACCAAAGCATGGTAAAGACAACCCTAACCAATAGCCTCTAGACAACCGGTCCAAGACACATGACAATAAGGGTAAAGGAAAGACGAAGAATGGCACTGGGAAGTGGTGTGACTTACATAAAATCCCCCGACACAACATCGATGAATGTCTCTAGAAACAGTCATTGGTGGTCGAGGTCAAAGACACTTAGTTGAACCTTGATTCAGAATCCGATCCAGAAAATATTGAAAAGAGACAGATCATCGACACACACCCCACTACTACTGTCATGACCAAAACAATTCAACCAGAAGAACCAACAGATCCTGAAGAGGGGGAGTGCCTCTTCATTCACAGATGTGGGTGAAGGGGACCCCATTGCATTTCACTGTTGATGATGAAAGCCAAAAAAACCTCATCTTAGCTAAGGTCATCAAACAATTGGGGTTGTCAACAACACCACACCTGCAACCATACAACATCAGGTGGCTTCACCAGGGAGAAGATATTCGTGTCAGCCAATAGTGTTGCATGTCCTATGGCATCCAACCCTTCAAGGATGAGGTAGTGTGTGATGTTTCCCCTCTTGATGTCTGTGATGTTATTTTTGGCCAACCATATATGTGGAAACATCATGTTGTCTATGAGTGTAGACCCCGTAGTGTCATTATTACTCTGGGAGGTCATATTTATAGGATACTAGACGTAGTTTCGACTACTGTTCCACCAAAACACTGCAGCAAGGTAATATCTCGTACCACAAATTCATCCTCTTCATAGTCTGTTCAAAGGATGCACAGAAGGCCACAACAACCATTGCAGCCTCAACACCTTCTATCTAGCAGAAGTAGAATGTCGAAGGGAAAGAGGATATTGTTTCTTAACCTACAATGGTGCTTACACAATGCCCCATCAAATTCAGAGACAACATATTGGTGGAGTAGATTCCACCCTGCCAGCAACAGGTTCATGACATGCTTCCACGGGCCAAGCAACACAACTTCTCCAACAAGGCACGCAACTCACCAGGATTTAACATCAGAAAACACTTTCCTCTCTTCCCTGGGCACTCAACGCAATGGATACCATTGATTCCTAAGGGGGGAGGACTGATCCAGGTGGATATTGGTGGCCATCCATCTATTCCAATTGACTCCTCTTTTTAGTTTTTAGTTCAACACGTTCTGTTATACTTCTTTGTAATTATGGGTTCTAAAATTCTGGGGTTCTCTGAGACCCCAAGGCCTTCTTTTATATGGTAAAATGATGGTTATTTGGTTGGGTGATAGGATATAGGCGGTGGATTAGTTGGAAAACTACCCAATAGCCCATAATCTCAACAAATTTCTTGCAACTTTTTATTTTTTGCAACTTTTGCAAGTATACGCGAGCTGTAGAGGTGCAACATGCGTATGTACGTGGGCTGTTGTGGTGCAACAAGAATATGTACACGAGAAGTAGTGGAGCATGGCACTTACATCTTTGAAAAATGGGTTTTTTAGAAGAGACACTCATTGATGGCTTGGAAAAAACATGCAAGTAAGAGGGCCAAAGGCCAAGTATGCATGTCTAGAGCAATTTAGGGTTATAACACTCATTTCACAAACTATGTATTAATACAAAGTTATTTATTACTTGCTCGTTTGATTTTCTTGTTATTCCTTGTGAGGTGTCAAATCTAAGATTGCTTAAAGTATTTTAGGCTCAACTTCTAGGTTTATTGAATCATTATATTTTCTAAATGTAATCTTGAAGATCATCTTTTATGAAATAAAATCTGGATATTTTGGTTGTAGTAGGTGTAATTTATCAATCTCTGTATTTCTTCTATTGTGCACACTTTTTAGTTGTAGATTTTAATATTATTGTGCACAACCTTCTTTATTACTTGCTTAGTTGTATATTTTAATATTTTAAGCATGATCAGGTAGAGTAGGAAATCTCAATAATCTGTAAAATTTCGTGGATATTCCAATGGATAGTTCGTCACAATGAATCTAATAAAATACTGAAACATTTATTCTGAAGGTTAATTTCCTTTAGATCTCATATTCTTTAATTACTGGTTTTCTTCTTAAAATGTATGAACTAGTGGAAATGCAAAAAATAGAGAACATAAGTAAATACTCACACCATCCACAAATGAAAATGAGATATAACTTGGGAAACCCAATACATGAGAAAACCTAGTTGGAAGGTTAGGCCGCTTTACTCTCTTTTCTTCAAATACAAGTAAAAAGAAAGAGACAGTCTCTGTGGAGTTTCCTTTGATTCTGTGGCCTGTATGGATACTACAGAATCTATCCTCCTCTGTTATACTCTCAAAATATCACTCCTAGGTGCTCTTCTCAACTATGGAACAAATACCATGCCAAAGAATGAAACCCATTCTCCTCCTAGCAGCCTGATATTTAACATCGCCCGATAGCCATCTAGGGGTAGGATTTTGACTTCCTCAACTCTGAATTGTGATAAGGTTTTGGATTTTCTAGAATATTCTTGATAGTCCATATGTGGCTAGCCCCATATGCATGAGTAATGGGGGATGATGTGGCATCCACTAGTACCATGGCAGTCAACACAATAGGTCAACTTGCGAGAGACATAATTTTTGCATACGAGTTATGATTGATGCGATTTTAGAACCGTTGAAAGGTATTGATATGTATAATATCATCAAGGAGTCTACCTAAAGTTAAGAAAGTTTTTACCCCCAAAAATGTTGTTTGATGCCTCAAAATGGCTCCAGAAGGTTTCAAACCCCAATTTTCCAAACTAGGACTTCTCATTAAAATGACCCTGCAAGTTGATTCCTCTACTTTTTTCCACTCTAAAAGCATCATGATATATGACAAATGATATAATGATCCAATCTGAATAAGTCAAAATCTTTATTTTTGTTATATAATTGTGCTTTATTTTATGATCAACATTACAAAAATAAGAAAAAAAAATGGGAACAACATTATATTTTTTCATTTTATTTACGTTTAAGTCTAGTTTTATTCAATGTTTTGATTTTGAGTATCAACAAAAGGTAAACAACGTTTAACGTTTTGTATAGAAATTGTTAAAAAAAACTCAATAATGGGTTGTTGGAAATAATGGTGAGAGTGCTAATGATTCCCATTGATAGAATAAAATTAATGATGAGATTATGTATTAATAGTATTTATTTATTACTTTAGTTAGAAATATTGAAGGTCAGTTGCTCTCTCAATAATATTTCAGTTATAATGTTTGTATATAACATTACAAAGTTGGTAAGAAATACCAACTCATATCATTGATTTGTGAATCTTTATCTCTTTTCATGGATGACGTTGGAGATCATAATTATTGTAATATACTTTAAATATTAATAAAAATGTATAATTCTTCAATACAATAAGAACACTTTTTCAATTTTATTATTCCATACATTAAAATATATATATATATTAACATTGGAATTAGATATACATATTTAAGAATTTCGATACACATTATTTCAAATTTATACTTTCAAAACTAGATATTCTCACTTTTAAATAGAAATAGCATTTTTAAAATTCAAAATTCATTTTCAAAATCAAAACTTTTATTTTAAAAATCAACATTCACATTTTTTTTTAAGATCCATATTCACACATCCAAAATCCAATTTCTTTTTTCATACTTTAAAACACCCATATTTCCACTTCTAAAATCTAATTTTATTTTTAAAATATTAAAACTTCAAAATCAAACTTTAATAATATAAATTAACAAATTTAATTAACATTTTATTTCTTACTTCCAATCTAAAAATTTCAAAATTTTAATTTGAATACATCTAAATACGGATACCATCTTTTAAATTTTTCAATTTATTTCTAATAAAGAAAGCTTAAAATTTTAATTTATATTCTTCCAAATACAATATTTTTTTTTTTTTTCAAATGACACGCTCGATGACGATGGGTAATCCTTTCTCAAACTCCACATATGGGTACGCTAGAGAAAAATCCTCTTCTACTTTCTATCTTCCATATGGGTACGCTAGAGCACAATATTGTTCTTGGTTTACCCGTAAATACATATACAAGTTAAACAATATATTTCATCTGAAACGATAGGCTTAGCAGTTTACAACTTTTGAGTTGGTCAAGTTGCGTGCTTAAATGTAAATCTGTACATTGGCTTAGGTGGTTACCACAAGCTTTCCAATATTGTTGTATTGTGGGTTTACAGTCTTTTTACAATTCTTTCATTAATAGAAATTAAATATTATTTTATTTTTCTGTTTTTGACAATTTTCATGAGTATTTTATTGTAATATTTCTACTTTTATTCCGTTCCGAAAATAATTCGGACCAATGGTATCATAGTAGGTTTCTCTTGATCGTTTTTCAACGCATGTCCCTTGCGAGATCTGAGTATGGTCAGTTGGGTCTCAAGCTTGTCTTTCTCGAGGAAAATCACTCTTGCATGCCCAAGAAACCCTCGATGGAGGCAAAAAAGAAAAAATATGGAGCAAAAGATCATATTAACTTGTTGCTTGAGCAAACTCTTGCGTGACAGAGGGACGAAATGATGAATAATTTTTCACACATCCTTCAACGCTTGCTGATAGCAAGAGACACATCTTCATCAAGGGGCCATTTTGGAGGAACCTCTCCCTTCAAGGTACAAGTCAATTTTGATATTCCCATATTTGAAGGTCAGATAGATGCAGATGCCCTAAAAAAATGGTTAAATCTATTAGAAGGTTATTTATCCGTTCAAAAAAATTTCGACACGGAAAATATCAGTTTCGCACTCCTCAAGACTCTCCCCCATGTCAAACATTAGTGGGAAACTTACTGGGAGCAAAGTTCCATAGAAGAATCTGAAATATATGGGGCCAAGCCCACTTGGATTTTTTTTGTGGATGTAGTTCAGGAACAATACTACTTTGTTGATAACTATGAAGACTAGTACATAAGATGGACCACACTGCAACAAGATAAGAGCCAAATAGTGTTGGAGTTCACAAATACTTTCCATACCTTGCGCACCAAGCTGGGTATCAAAGACTCCGAGCAAAATCAGGTTCTGAAATATCGTGGGGCTCTGCATAGGTACATCCAAACCAAAATGGATTTCCTAAATATCTCATCATTGGGAGCCTGCCTATTGATATGTTGTCAAAATCGAGCAGAAATTTTGGTACCAGAGAAAAATCAGAATTTGGATATGCAAATATGCAACAACCAAAGCATGGTAAAGACGACCCTAACCAACAACCTCTAGACAAACGGTCCAAGACACATGACAAGAAGGGTAAAGGAAAGACGAAAAATGACACTGGGAAGTGGCGTGATTTCCATAAAAGACCCTAACACAACACCGATGAATTTCGCTCGAAACAGTCATTGGTGGCCGAGTTCAAAGACACTGAACTGAACCCTGATTCAGAATTTGATCCAGAAAATATTGAAAACAGACAGATCATTGACGTAGACCGCACTACTACTATCGTGACCACAACAATTCAACCAGAAGAACCAACAGATCCTGAAGAGGGAATGTGCCTTTTCCATTCACATATGTGAGTGAAGGGGACCCCATTGCATTTCATTGTTGATGACGACAACCAGAAAAACCTCATCTCAGCTAAGGTCGTCAAACAGTTGGGGTTGTCAACAACACCACACCCGCAACCATACAACATCAGGTGGCTTCATCAAGGACGAGATATTCGTGTCAGCCAGTAGTGTCGCATGTCCTATGGCATCCAACCCTTGAAGGATGATGTAGTGTGTGATGTTTCCCCTCTTGATGTCAGTGATGTTGTTTTGGGCCAACCATATATGCAGAAACGTCATTTTGTCTATGAGTGTAGACCCTGTAGTGTCATTATTACTCTGGAAGGTCAACTCTATAGGATACCAGAGGTAATTTCGACTATTGTTCCACCAAAACACTACAACAAGGTAATCTCTCATACCACAAAATCCATCATCTTCACAGTCTGTTCAAAGGATGCACATAAGGCCACTACAACCACTGCAGCCTCAACACCTTCTATCTAGCAGAAGAAGAATGCCAAAGGGCAAGAGGATATTGTTTCTTCATGTACAATGGTGCTTATACAATGCCCCATCAAATTCAAAGACAACAGATTGGTGGAATAGATTCCACCCCACCAACAACAGGTTCATAACAGCGTTCCACAGGCCAAACAATGCAACTTCTCCAACAAGGCACGCAACTCACCAGGATTCAACATCAGAAAACACTTTCCTCTCTTCCTTGACCACTCAACGCAATGGATACCATTGCTTCCTAAAGGGGGTGGACTGATCCAGGTGGATATTGGTGGCCAACCACCTATTCCAATTGACTCCTCTTGTTAGTTTTTAGTTCAACATGTTCTTCTGTACTTCTTTGTAATTATGGGTTCTACACTTATGAGGTTGTCTAAATCCATACACATCTTCCAGATAGATACTGGTGGCCTCCCACTAATACCACTGGATTATTTTGTATGTTTTCATGTCAACACATCTTTAAGTACTTCCAGGGCTGTTTTGGGGCCCTAAATAGAGTTTTTTTGGCATGCCACAATCAAACTATAGATGGAATCAGAGTATGACGACATAATGCATAGTTCTTGAAAATACATTTCCAACAGGCTATCACGTGCCTAAAATGGAGATTGTATGCAAAGTTACGACCCCAGGAAGTTAATGTACTAACTTACCCAAATGGAGCCCACATGACTTTTGGCATTTCATCTCCTAGAGTTAGGTTTTTGGATGTCTAGGGTTTTGGCATTCATGTTTATCATAAAAAGTCTTTCAGAGCCTCATTGTAATCATATTCTCGCGAATGAGCGTAGCCGTCACATCTCTTCTCAGAGATAAAACTGTCACCATTCTAGTGAGTCTTGCACTCTGTATTTTTACAATTTCTTCACAATTCTTTCATTATAAAAATCAAGTATTGATCTAAAAATTTTCATGAGTATTTCATTGTAATATCTTTGCTTTCATTCCATTCCAAAAATAATCTAGATCAGTTAAACTTAATTGGGTATTCCAAAAATAATCGAGATCAATTAAACTTAATTGGGTGAAAGAGCATGGTCTAGTGTGATTTATATATGCATGTTATTATATTGTGATTTATATATGCATGTTATTATATTCTTGGTATTTATATTTTCTAACAGTTTAACTCATAAAAAAATCACACCTCTTGTCTGATCTCTAGTTTAGCTATCCAGTGTCTAACCATCTCTACTCCAAAATTCGACAACAACATTGCCTTAAACCCCAACATCAATACACCCCAAAGCGTTTTTTTATGAAGGGCACGTGAAACGCTCATATATAGTTATGGATAACCTAATTCGGCCAAACACTATCATCAATGTTTCAATGGATTCAGTTATTTTTTGGTGTTTTCAATTTTTCAGTCGATTCAGTTGCGGCCAAAACCCTGGGCACAACTCAATTTGAAAATTGCATTGTAGTTTTATAATGGTGAGACTCAATCGGTTGAGAGATTACAGAGGGAGGAATATAACGATCTAGCTCTTAATCAATACAAACGAAGAATAAGAATGATACATATATACAGTGATTCACGACATGGATGTTTTTTTTCCTTGGAGAAAGCCCGTCGGTACAACCTGCAACATAAATCTTTGAATCAGTTGCTTTTCCAACTCGCTATTACATGATTTATTGGGCTCATGAATGTGATCTTCACAAGCTTTCTGAGACCAAGCCGGGATATTTCAATCTGAAAATTGCATTATAATTTTTATATCGGTGAAACTCTATATCCAGCGAGATTACAAAGAACGGAATATAAGGAATATTTGTGAATCAATAAAGACTAAGAAATATTTCAAGACATTGCTCTCCCACAGATATAATTTTGTTTTTGGAGTGGAAAACGTAAACAGACATTGCTCTCCCACAGATATAATGTTGTTTTTCTAGTGGAAAACATAAACGCATGGTGAATATTGGGATGCATCTGTATATTTTATTATATATTATATTAGTTTTAAGTAGAGAAATTGATGAGTTAGTTTGAGTGGTTAAGTATTGTAAATTACAAATAAGAAATTATGAAAATTCTTTAACTAATTATTTTTGTTTATATTATTGATCTTTTTAATACTTTTTCATTGCCATCTTCTTAATAACAAGAAAATATATCAAAATAATGATAATATAATAAACCAACTTAAATTTCAAGTTGGTTAATAAATTTATGTTTTTATTTCTTTTTAATTTCTGTAAACATATAATAGATAAATAATTAAAATGGATTTATAATGGTTTTATGGCTATACAATTTTTAAAACATTTTATTCATTTCAAATTAATTAATTTTAAAAATAAAAATATTATTATTATGTCATGAAGGTTCCTTAGCTCATCCTCCTTTTTGAGTTCTCATGGTAGATGCATTAACATCCCTTCTAAAAGAACTATATACTCCTTTTCTTGGTCCAATTAGTGTTCCTTGTCGCAACCACCCTCCTAACCTAATCATGGTATCACTTAGAATCCCTCTTTCTCCTCCTTTCCTTCACCAAGTTATTTAGAAAAACCCATCCTCTCCTTTCTCTTGTTTCCCCTCTTAGGTTCCAATGGTTCATACATTAACATCTCACCATGTGATTTCCCATCTTTCTGCTATCAGGGCTTCCCTTCCTATACCTAAACCTTCTAAATGGAACAAGTTTTCAAAGTATGAGATTCAATCTACACTCAAGTATCAAGCCATGAGAAGTCTTCTCATGATGGATCAATGTCTACCTTTGACTGAGGTCACTAGCCCCATTCCCCTTTAATTTGGACCTCAAGTGTTGTGTACTTATCACATGTCAAGCACCCTTTGGACCAAATATTACCATACATTAATGCCACAAAATCCTCTCTAAAAGAGATATATGCTCCTTTTCTTAGTCCAATTAGTGCCCCTTGTTGTAACCACAATCCTAACCTGAATCATGGAATGGGTTAGAATCCCTCTTCTCCTCCTTGATTGCACGAGGTTACTTGGAGAAACCACTCCTCTCCTTGATTTTATTTCCTCACTCTTAGATTCTCATGCTCTCCTTTGCTCCTTTCTTTTCCTCTTGCTCACATTCTCTAAATGCTTAAAGAAATATCTTCTCTTTTCCTATCCTTTTATTGGTGTCTTGAGTTACATTATCTCCAAAAGGTTTTTGTACTTTAACATGATTAAATACTAAGTTGGATAAACCTCCATCTCATATGATACCTTTTTTAGGATAACTTAGGCCTTTTGTTTCTAGTATTATTTGAGAAATTGGTAACACCTTTATTTATCTAAACTCTATTTGTTCATTTATTGGTTTCCTTTCTCTTTGGTTGATTTGACATTGACTTGTTCTCTCTAGGTTGTTATCTTGAGTATGACCCTATTTGAGATGTCTCCTCCCTAGTTGGGACCGACCATTACACCCCTTAGTCTCCTCCATGAGGTGTTTACCTCGAAAGTTGCATCATATGTCCTATAGCTATGGGGACTCTTCCATTTTTTGACACTTCCTTCCTTTTATCTTATCTCTTTCCCATGTTGGTCCTCCTCAAGAGAATAATATCCTCTTGCAACCCAATTGGGTCCTTACTAACATATGTTTCATCTCATGCATGTTGAGTTAATGTTTCCACCTATTTTTATCACATATCTCTATGCTAGCATATAATTCGTATCTCATGTTGTTACATTTATGACATATGTATCTTGATGCACTAACTAAGGCCTCACAAACATTACCATCTCATGCCTTCACCTGTACGTCGCACCAACATTATTTCTTTCTAGATATTTCCTTCCTTAGTTTATCCCTAGCACTGTCACCTATCACTTGATGCCTACCTATACTCCATCCTTCTTTTCTGCTCTTTTGTTTACTTCCTCTCCTTCAAGAGTTGGTTTCCTTACCTCTTCCTTGTTTGGGGCAATTTTTACAGAAATTTTAGTGTCCCTTGTCGCAACCACCCTCCTTACCTAAATCATGGTATCAGTTAGAATCCTTGTTTATCCTCCTTTCCTTCACCAAGTTAATTAGAAAATACCATCCTCTCCTTTCTCTTCTTTCCCTTCTTAGGTTCCAATGGTAGATACATTAACATCTCATAATGTGATTTCCCATCTTTCTACTATCATGACTTCCCTTCCTATACCTAAACCTTCTAAATGGAATAAGTCTTGAAATTATGAGATTAAATGTACACTCAAGTATCATTCCATGAGAATTCTTCTCATGATGGATCAACACTTACCTTTTCCCGAGGTCACTATTCCCATTCCATTTCAATTTGGACCTTGAGTTTTTTGAACTTATCACATTTCAAGCACCCATTGGACCAAATATTACCATACATGGATTCCACAAAATCCCCTCTAAAAGAGATATATGCTCCTTTTCTTGGTCCAATTAGTGCCCCTTTCCGTAACCACACTCCTAACCTGAATCATGGAATGGGTTAGAATCCATCTTTCTCCTCCTTGATTACACCAAGTTACTTGGAGAAACCCCTCCTCTCCTTGATATTATTTCCTCTCTCTTAGCTTCTCATGATCGCCTTTGCTCCTTTCTTTTCATCTTTCTCACATTCTTTGAATGCTTAAGGAAAGATCTTCTCTTTTCCTATCCTTTTATTGGTGGCTTTAGTTACATTAGCTCCAAAAGGTTTTTGTACTTTAACATGATTAAATACTAAGTTGGATAAACCTACATCTAATATGATACCTTTTTGAGGATAACTTAGGCCTTTTGTTTCTAGTATTATTTGAGAAATTGGTAACACCTCTATTTATCTAACCTCTATTTCTTCATTTATTGGTTTCCTTTATCTTTCATTGAATTTACATTTAATTGTTCCCTCTAGGTTGTTATCTTGAGTATGACCCTATTTGAGATGTCTCCTCCCTAGTTGGGACCTACCATTACACCCCCTAGTCTCCTCCATGAGGTGTTTACCTTGGAAGTTGCATCATATGTCCTATAGCTATGGGGGCTCTTCCATTTTTTTTATTTAAGAATGACATGCATAAACCACAAAAGATGGAATGACATGCATAAATCAACTCTAATCCCAAATATGCTATATAAATGAAATGGTAAAAAGACAAGGCCAAGAGCCTACCTCATCTGGATGTTTGATGAAGACCACCATTGAGCACATAACTCAAATGTTTATATCTGCAAATTGTCATCAATAACCAAGATACGCAAGCATATGGTGACGATATATAGTGTTAGAATATAGATTATCATAATCCATTAACATACATGACAAATATTCCCATGGAATAGTAATTAAAATATTTGCAAGATATCAATTGGACGAGAAAAGAGTATTTCTATTAAAATAATCAACAAAAATATATATGTGACAAACTTTTGTACCGACACATATCGTAACCGAGAAACTAAGTCCCTCTAGTTGGGCCTCCACCACTTCAATCATCCACCAAAGGTAAGCTAATATAAAGGAGACAATGATATTCTCCATCGAAAATAAGGACAAGATTGGGGGATGAACAAGGGGTTCAAACTTTCAAGGACAAAGGGATGCACACTCAATATGAGGTGCAATTTCTCCGGGGTGTCGTTTCTCTCCTCTAAGGCTTGGATATGGCTCAATTTATATCCTTCAAATGGAACTAAAAGGTTGAGTCAGAGCGTTTCCAGTATATGGAAGGTCAAGGATCATGGATCTCGTGACATGGCATGGAAACCCGACATAATTTTTAATTTTGAGCACCAAACTCGATGTACGTGGGTTGTAGTGGTGCAAGCTACGTATACGCTTGTTGTCTAACTGATAGGGCATGTATATGTGGGACTATGTTCTTTTTTGGCTCTGGAAGGTACAAAAGGGGACTTCAAGTCTGCATAGGGAAATGGAAAGGCCATCTAAACAAGTTGCTTGGGGTGAGGAAAGCTTTGTTGTAACAGATTCCCCCTAATGTGTGAGTTCAAAGGAGTGTCTGTGATGTCCAAAATATATTATAATTCCCATAAGTGGAGTAATGGAGAATCAACTGGAAGTGCTAGTTACTCATGAGAATATTCCAATCCATAATGACTTTGTACACATGTCTGCCAATCCGAATTACACCGCAGATCCATGTGGAAATATACCAAATAGTTGTTCATGGCCATGAATAGGAAATACAAAGAAGACATATGCCATAGGTTGTCATAGCCACAAACAAGGCATAATGAAATCGAGTTTCAAAATCAATCTGAAGATATTTGTATACAATGGAGTACAATATGATCTCCCATGATCACTGAAGTCATATAGGTATTGGTCCAATGAAAGAAAACAATAGATTAGGAAAGTTGTTACTGTAAGCTGGAGGCCTTCTACACTATCTGTCAAAGGTGCAATTCTACATCATGTGAATAGAGGATTTGAGGTTGAACACAATGAGATTTCGTTTGATTACTCATCATTAAGGTATACCGTTAACAAACACAAGACTACCTACCGATAATGAAAGTAGGTATCAAGTAAACAAGTACATTCTACAAGTGTGAATAAGGGTGTTGAGGTCGAACACTTAAAGAATCCATCGATCAAGAGACATTGATGTGTTCCCAACTGTCGATGGTGGGAGAAATTTCCACTGATGACTGCAATCCTCTAGGTACTCATAGGACTCTAGGCCTCATTTCCAGAATATATGAGCTGAATTCGATGGAAAGAGACCCACTGAAAGGAGAGCATTAGGGCCTCTCATCAATCAACATGAGGTACAAAGCAATAGATTGTTGATTAGGAGGAGCTTGGATGAATAGGATGTTTGTGAACAAATGACCCTGTGCCTCTCTCACATGCACCGGATGTAAGTAGTGCACAAAAGAGACCCTCTGAATAGTATCCAATAGGAAAAACTGCTGACAAAGGTGAGGAATGTTGGATTACTGAGAGGGGGGGGTGAATCAGTAATAGATCAATTTAATCTTTTTTAACCATATAATCCAAGTGTTATATCAATGAAGCCTTATCATCCAATAATTGTAGAGTAAATAAGCAATGAAAAAATGAACAAACATACACATACACAGTACACCGATGTTTTATGTGGAAACCCAAATCAAGAGAAAACCACATAATGCTTTTTCTTATATGTCTTAAAGAATTACATTCATTGGAAGAAAAAACTTCCTTTTTTTTCCAGCTGCAACTGGAAGGAGGCTCCAACCCCCTAGTTTCTCAGGCTACAACCTAAGGGAAGCTCCAACTCCCCAATTCTCTAGATACAACCAGAAGGAGGCTACAACCCCCTATGTTCTCTGGCTACAACTGAAAAGTGGCTACAACCACATGTCCTTGCCTCGTCCTACCTCTCTGAAGTAGAAGTAGAATGATGGAACCAATTTCAAACTTTCACTGTGAGATATACCACTATAAACATGTACCAATAAATCTGAACCATGCATCAACCATGCATCAACCTGTACCTCAACCTGTAATCAAATTGTACCATAAACAAGTGCGTCAACCATACACCAACCTGTACCAAATAACCTGTAATCAACCTGTACCATAAACAAGTGCATCCAACCATGTACCAAGTATGTACCAATCATGTGCCAACTACTCATCAATATGTACCAACATCATCAACTATACACCTCATGTATGTGCCAACTCATCAACTACTTGTCTCAACCATGTACTCAACATGTACCTCAACCAAAAGCCCTCATCAATTTCATCATCCAAATCTGATTTGTAGCTATGTAATAGACCTAGTGTATATGATCACATTCCTAGAAACCTTCCTTAACTTCAACAACAAGAGACTAGCATTTTCATCAAACGTTTCTTTAGTCTCACATGCCTAGTTTTGGATTAGTCAAAAACCCTAACTTGAAGTAATCATAACTTTATACCTGTAATGTATAAATATATGAAACCGATACATAATGTTCTTAAGTGTGGTTTATGAAATTCCTCTAGGTTTCACTACTTGGAACCTCTCAGGAAAGGAGTTATAGCAAAAATGACATACCTTGTTGAATTTTGGCTTATTCTAGAGAGTGCCCTTGTAGAGTGTGCCCCACATGGAATATTTGTTGAAATGATTTGAAACTGTTACAAAGAATACTACAGAATTTACCCTAACCAACACATTTGTTTTCACTGAATGTGGATATTTTATGAAGAATTTATGACGTTTTTACCCGAAACACCTATTTTTGACTAGTTTCAGGACTAGCCACAAGCCCTATTTCCCACGGAGTTTAACTCCAAAAATACAATGACCCACATGCTGAATTTTTTACCAAAGATACTTGGATATTTTTTTTCAATGGTATAGAAATTGCACGGTCTGAATTAGTATAGAACAACAGTTATAGAGAAAATGGTGAGATGACCTGTAAATAACATACCTTAGAAAACACCATCAAAAGAATTTATCCTTCCTTGCATTTTGGCTTTTTTTTCTTCACCTTCCCTCAAAATTTTGTCTTAGATATCCTTGGTTACCTCAGACACCTATAGATATTCAATATGCTCAAGTGTGATTAAAATGAGAGAGCCTTGCCTCTTATTTATACTCTCCAAGTAGCTTCCTTAAAAACATCTTCTAGGTCACTTGGCCCCACTTT
>ML789728.1:174419-185398 GCA_009831015.1 Picea engelmannii
TGTATATGATCACATTCCTACAAACCTTCCTTAACTTCAACAACAAGAGACTAGCATTTTCATCAAACTTTTCTTTAGTCTCACATGCCTAGTTTTGGATTAGTCAACAACTCTAACTTGAAGTAATCATAACTTTGTACCTGCAATTTATAAAGAGATGAAAATGATACACAATGTTCGTCAGTGTGTTTTATGCAATTTCTCCATGTGTCACTACTTGGAACCTCTTAGAAAAGGATTTATAGAAAAAATGGCATACCTTGTTGAATTCTGGCTTATTCTATAGAGCGACCTTGTAGAGTGTACCCCACACAAAATATTTGTTGAATTGATCTAAGACTGTTACAAAACATACTAGATATTTTAACCTAACCAACACATTTGGTTTCACTGAATCTGGACATGTTATGAAGAAGTTATGATGTTTTTACCCGAAACACCTATTTTTGACTAGTTTCAGGACCTGCCACAAACACTATTTTCCACGGAGTGTAACTCCAAAAATACAATGACCCACAAGATGATTTTTTTACCATAGATACTTGGATATTTTTTCTCAATGGAATAGAAATTTCATGGTCTGAATCATTATATAAAAATATTTATAGCGAAAATGGTGAGATGACCTATAAATAATATACCTTAGAAAGCACCATCAAAAGAATTTATCCTTCCTTGCATTTCGGCCTTCTTTTCTTCAACTTCCCTCAACATTTAGGCTTAGATATCCTTGGTTACCTCAGACACCTATAGATATTCAATATTCTCAAGTGTGATTAAAATTAGAGAGTTGTGCCTCTTATTTATACTCTCCAAGTAACTTCCTTAAAAACATCTTCTAAGTCACTTGGCCCCACTTTCCTTATTTTAGGGTTAACCCACTTCTAATTTCTCCATTAAATTTATTATTGAAATAATTTATTTTGTATTCACTTTGAATTATAATGCACTCATTACTTTACTTTATTATTTACCTTTTAAAATCTCTTAAACCACTTTGACTACTTTGACCTTTTGGGGCTTCTAGATGACATATGAGGGTCCTCCAACTTCGTAAGGCCATAACTCTCAAATCGTGAGGAGTTATGTGATGTTCCACATACCAATAGAAATGGAATGAAATGTACTATCCATATAGAATAGTATTATCTGAAAATATATCATAACTCATACCATTATCCATCAAACAAACTTGGGTCCATTACCCAAACCTGGGGTCTCCAACTTCTCATGGATATAACTCTCTAACCGTGAGGAGTTATGTGACATTCCACATACCAATGGAAATGGAATGACAAGCACTAGACATCTAGGATATTTTACTTAAATAATCCTTTTCCTTCATCTCATTATTCCACAATTAAGCATGCGTTCTCTTACTCCACAAAGCGTCTTCCCATGAGGGATTTCACCATAAGGGGATCACTTTGGAGTTCATCCATATTTAATTATTATCAACTATGACAAGAAAATAATGAGTCATATTTACATCAAACAATCTTGGGTCCATTATCCAAACCTTTGTGTTGCAGGGCTTTCTTCAAGGGTTGACATCAATGAGAACCAACCTTAATCAACAAGGAAACCACCAATAAGGATAATGGAATCCAAGACACTACACAGATCCTAATGTATGAATAGATGTATTTTCGTCAAACACAAGGGAAACCCTCTAGTCAACAAACAATGAGGAAATTTTGACTATTGGGTTCAAGGTTACCTACCCATAATGAAAGTAGGACCAAGGTGCGTGGTAGGACTACAACTTCATGCGACTTTGAGAGACATTGAGGGTATGGTCGACATGCAAAGTCAAGAGTTTTGAGAAATGGTCGACATAGGATTATAGACATCATTTGAATGAGAGCATGAGACATATGGATAACTTAGAAAATATAGACTTGATGATAAAACTTTGTGATGCAGGAGGCATCAACGAAATCTCCATAGGGACTGGAAGAATAAACAGTTGGAGGAGTAAACTCTAAGTAATGAACTCAACTTCTTAAGGTCATGCTAATCCCAAACTTTGGATGAAAGTGGATTGAAAATTTTGTTCTTTGTTCAAAGGCGACACGACTGCTACCAATATGAGATAATATTTTTTTCCCGCCTGTCTTTATTTTTTCATAGGCAAAGAAATTCTATGATACATGAGAGGAAACGAGTGTCACAAACAAGTAAATAGCTCCAACTGTAACATACTCGACCACCCAGGCTGGGTCATACCACTGAAAATATTTCATGCTCTGATACCATATTGTAACACACCCAACCACCTAGGTCGGTTCATTCCATCGAAAATATTTCATGATCTTATACCATATTGTAAAATCCCTAGCATCCAACTTGGATATGCCACACAATTTGTTTTTTGAACTGTATGCAAATTAAAACATATACACAAAGAAACTCTTGCGAAACTTTATATATATAAAACTTAAAAAAAAAAATACATTCTGCAATACACAAATTCATATAGAATAATAATAAAAATACACATGCAACACAAACAAGAATAACCCATAAAAATAAACGCATACATAATAATGAAACATGTAATTTAACACAAAATGGACACTTATCTTGGTAAAAATATGACCAACTATGTGAATACCTTCCATGAACCTCCAAGACTTAGACCACACTACTCATCACTCTCATCAGTGGGTCACCGCCAATCTAGGACTAAACTCCACCCAGGTAAAATAATTCCTTACCAGGCTAATGTATCTCAGACAAAAGGAAAGACTTTTTCACAGGTACCAACTCAAACTAACATCCTAAAGTCTCTCATTCCCTACATGCATGTCCCACCCCAGGAAGTGTGCCCCTTCTCTGCTCAACAGTCCCTCGGCTTCCCCACTTCCCTTGTAGGGCTTCAACAACATGTCGAACAGGAGGTATCAGAGCCCTGTAGCTGTAATTTAGTACCTTTGGGAATCTATTCCTAGTAATTCTCTCACCTAGAGAGAAATTGCTCATGTGCCTGAAAACCCACCTCTTCAGTCTCCCATGGACCTGACAACCCGTTTCTTCAGTCCAACTCCCAAGCTAATTAGGTATAGGTACGGGTATGGGTATGGGTATAGGTATAATGATCGTAACAGAAAGGTACGGAGGACAAATCAATGAGTGAGTGAATTATGATGGAATGAATGAATGAGAAAATGGAATAATTCCAAACTATATGTATGCATGTTCCTAACTTGACACTTGTCATGTTGGGAGATACTTTGGCTCACTTGTCCCCATCCTTATAACTTTAGATAAAGTAATGATCCATACTTTATACTTTAAGGAATATTAATATAATATTCATTTTGGGCTTAAGATCCCCATCTTAGCCCATTTATCCTTAGCTTTTATCCCTCCCTTTCCCTAACTAGTGGATTTTAGTCCCCCGTACTCTTTTATCGTGGTCTATCTACACACAATGATGCATTTTATATTAATGATAAGACATATAAAAAAATAGGCTCATTGTCCTTTAGCATCTAGGATATCCAGCCTAATTCAACACATAAGCCTCCTAGCTTATAATAACTGGCTCACTAGCCTATAAAACACCACATATACACAAAGGCTCCCTAGCCTCAAAATCGTGCGCACTTAACTTTGATGCACACGGTATCCTGGAATGTGCACACTTCATCATTTTAGTGCGTAGTACATGTACACACTATGCCATTTAAGGTGCATACAAAAATGATATCAAACAACTCACTAGCTTAAGTACATTTTCATTTACATTTATAATTGGGTTCGACCTAGGGGTATTAAAATCCCCTCCCCTTATTTATGCATTGTCCTCAGTGCATTATGAACACATATCAACAAGATTTCCAAAATATTCAAAATGATGCGGGTATTCTGCCCACATTGCATCCTCATGTTCCCAATTAGCGTTCTCAGGACCGTACCAGGTCCATTGGACCTTTACCCGCCCTATGGCTTGATTCTAGAGTTGTTTGATTTTCCTGTTCAGAATGCATACTAGATGCACTTGGATAGCGCCTTATTTCTCCACTTGAATCACATTCCAACAATTACACGATTAGCATCAGGTATATATTTCTTGAGTAATGATACATGGAATACATTATGAATATACATAGATGCATGCAATGCAATCATATAATCTATTGGACCAATCCTTTCTAGGATTTTAAATGGTCCACAATATCTAGCTGCTAATTTTGAACAATTTCCCAACTTCAGGGAACTTCTGTTGGCCTTCAATTTCAAGAATACATGGTCCCCCACTTTAAATTCCATGTGAGTTCTTCCCTTATCAACATATATTTTCTTCTTGTCTTGGACAACCTTTAATTTTTTTTTTATTTTCAACATTTTCTCCTCCATTTCCCTGAGTAAATATGGCCCAACCACTTCTCTATTTACTAGGTTATTCCAACTTACCAGTGTGTTGCACCTTCTGCCATAAAGTGCCTCAAATGGGCTCATCTTTATAGATGTTTGGTACCCATTGTTATAAGAAAACTCTACTAAATGTATGTAGTCTTCCCATTTTGATGGTTTATACATCACATACATCCTCAACATATCCTCAATCACTTGATTCACCCTCTCTGTTTGTCCATCTTATTCTGGATGATAAGATGTGCTAAAATTCAAATTTGTTCCAAATCCCTTGAATAATCCCTTCCAAAAATTTGAGGTAAATTTTGGATCTCTGTTAGACACAATTGTCTTGGTTATACCATATAATCAATCAATTGATCTCATATAAACATCAACCATTTTGGTTTCCTTGTGAGTGAGCTTTACTAGAATAAAATGATCATCTTTAGTAAGTTTATCCACCACTACCATGGTAGAATCATGTTGCTTGTTTGTTCTGGGAAGTTTGGTGATGAAATCCATTGTTACAACTTTGAATTTCCACTTAGGAATGGGTAATGGCTATAGAAAACCAACTAGGTGTCTATGCTCAACCTTTACCTTTTGCCACTCCAAACATTTGGCAATAAAATCAACAATTTATTTCTTCATGCCTGGCCAATAATATTGGCTCTTGACATCTGCAATAGTTTTCTGATAACCTAGGTGCCCAACATAAGGTACAATATGCATTTCTCTCAATATCATATTTTTCAATTCCTAGGAATTTGGTACATAAATTCTTCCCCTGTATATGCGAATTTCATCATTTTCTAGCTTATAGTCTTCAATTTTCTGCTACAAATTACCTTCTTGTAATTTTTCCACTAGTTTCTTGTATTGCAAATCTGATTTTGTAGCCTCCAAAATTCTATCTTTCAAATGTGATTGGTACATGCTAATGGTTGTAGCATGCAACTCATGCACTCTTCTGTTGAGTGCATCCACCACTTTGTTCTCTTTCTCTTTGATATGCTTTATATCAAATTCATATTCACTGAGAAGTTATAACCATCTGCTTTGCCTAGAATTTAGAGTTGGCTACTCAAATAAATATTTCAGACAATTATAGTCTATCCTCATCTCAAACCTTCTACCCATGAGGTAGTGCCTCCACTTCCTCAAGGCATGCACTATGACTTCCAAATCCAAATCATGAGTGGCATAGTGCCTTTCATGATCCTTCAACTTCCTTGATTCATAACATACAACAAACCCATTTTGACCGAGGACTCCACCAAGTCCTTATTTACATGCATCAATGCATACATTTAAGTCTTCATTTGGATCTGAAATCTTTAGTATTGGAGCACTTGTTAATAATTTATTCAATTGTTGGAAATTGTTTTCACAATTCAATGTCCATTGAAACTTCACACCCTTATTTTGAAAGGAAGTGATTGGGTGTGCAATATTTGAGAATCCTTCAATAAATATCCTATAGTAGCATGCAAGGCCCATGAATGATATGACCTTTGTCAAATTATTTGGCACTGACCATCCTCTAATGGCTTCTATATTCTCAGGATCCACTGTTATCCCTTCCTCTGAAACGATATGTCCCAAATAATGAATTTTCTTCTGATAAAATGAGCACTTTCTCAATTTGGCATACAATTGATGCTCCCCTAATATTTTTAATACCACCCTCAAGTGTTTTTCATGCTCTTCCTTTGACTTAGAATATATAATAATGTCATCTAAAAATACAATGACAAACTTATCTAAGTATTCTCTGAAAATACCATTCATTAAACACATGAATACAACTGGTGCATTTGATAATCCAAAGGGCACCACTGTGAACTCATAATGACCATACCTTGTTCTGAAAGCAGTCTTGTTGATGTACTCTTCTTTAATTCTTACTTGATGATAACCTAACCTGAGATCAATCTTGGAGAATATTTTTGCATCTTTCAACTGATCAAAGAGGTCATTGATCCTTGGAAAAGGATACTTATTCTTCACAGTTACCTTGTTCAACTTCCCAAAGTCAATGCAAAGTCTCAATGTTCCATCCTTTTTCTTCACAAATAAATTGGGGCACCCCAAGGTGACACACTTGGGTGTATATACCCCTTCTTCAGGAGCTCTTCAAGTTTCATTTGCAACTCCTTCAATTTTGGTGTACTCATCCTGTAGGGAGTCTTGGACACTGGAGTTGCTCCATGCATCAAATTTATGGATAAATCAATGTTTTTTTTAGGGGGTAATATTTATATTTCTTTAAACACATCTTCAAACTCTTTTAGGAATGCATAATCTTCAATATTTGACACCTTATCTTTATATTTCTCTTCCATATGAGCTGCAAATATTTGACACACTTTTCTGTAATATTTCTTCAGCTGCAATGCTGAAATTTCTTTGATGGTTACTGCCCTAGAAATTCCTTGCACTGTCCTTAGGTTCCCTTCCTCATCCAAGCAAGTAAATAACTTGTTATGATATTCTAGGATAGCATGAAGTTGGTCCAACCAATCTATACCAATTAGACAATCATAGGAACCTAAAGGCAAGATGTTCAAATATTCCCTAGTGTTCAGTCCATTCATGTCCATAAGGCATGAATTAGCCATCTCATTAAATTTTCTTTTGGCTTTGGTAGCCATCTGCACCAACCAAAATTTTCCATGCTTTCTTCTTTGAAAATGAAAACTTTCCACCATCTTAGAATCCATATAACTATGGCTATCTCCTGAATCAATTAAAATAGCAATGGTTTGGTTGTTGATCATACTTTCCACTTCAATCATATGTCACTGATACTTAGCTTGATTGTTATCTAGGGATGCATAGATCCTTGGTACATTTCTACCCATTTCTTATAGTGTTTCAACTTGTTGTACATTATGAACAATCCTCACTTTTTTACCTCTATGAGGACAATCTCTAAACATATGATCTCATTTACAACACCAACATTGAATAGGTGGTTTCCTTGGCCTTTGACCCCCTATCTCAATCGTTCTAGGTTCTCTAGAAGTTGGTTGTCCTTGAGTATTATTTCTGAAGAATGGTGGCTTAGTCCCCTTCTTCCTTTGATCCATATTGAATTTATTTTGTCTTCCCAAGATTTTTGGAAAGTTGGCCTTTCTTTTTGCTGATCATATAGGCATTTATCTCACCTTATGGTCTCCTCCAATGTTTTGGGATCATCATATTGTATTATTTCACTGATTAATAATGGAAATCCACTCAAATACATCTGAATATTAACTATCTCATCCTTCATGAAAGAGACATACTTCAGCAGTTCTAAAAACCTTCTTTCATATTCATCTATGGTCATACTCCCAAGCTTGAGTTCAAAGAACTCTTTCATTTTCTTATCATAGTATCTCTTAGTCAAGCATTTATTTTCAAAATACTTCTTGAATTCCTTCCAAGTAACAATTTTCTCTTCTCTTTAATGTGTTGCATCTGCACAAGTTGATCCCACCACATGGATTCCTTTCCCTTGAGTTGATAGATGGACATTATTCATTCTGCATGAGAAGAATAATTATGCAATTGAAAATACTTCCTCATGCCCAACAATCATGTCTCTGCATCTTCATCCTTCTTGTGCTCACCATAAAATGTAGGAGGTTTGATTTTGTTCATTTCTCCTCGTAGCTCATCCACCCCAGACCTCTTATGCTTCCTGACAGGGGATGGACTTTAGTTGTTGTGTGTTCTCTTATTGGAATTCCTTGGGGAGTGACGATGATGTATGCTAACACTTCTTGTTTTTATTTTCTCATCAGGAGACCTGTGAAGTCCTTATTTTATTGAGCCACTCTCCTTATCCAATATCTTTTCTATTATGTTCAAGATCTGCATTAACTTCATGTTGAAGTCCTCCTATTTCTCCTTTTCTCTCATAATCCTTTAATTATCAACTTTATGGATTTGGACATCATTCTACAATTTTTTAATGGTCTCTACCATATTCATGTTTTCATCCCTTCCTTCTTCATGTCCATTGGAGTTTGTTCCTTCAATTCTCATATGGACATCCATCCCTGTGATCTCATATCCCTGGATGTAAGCCTCCAGTTCATCTTCCATTCTGCTACACTCTATGTTGATTATGATTTGATCTAGTTGTTGTTAACTATGCAAAATGTGCAACCAACAAAACTTTGTTAGGTTTGTTATCCTCTAGCCTAGGAATAACTAAGGAGATTATGTCTTGAGGCCCACATGTCCTAGACATGGAGTATCAAGAGCCATATTGAATTGATCCTGGCCCTGGAGGGCCCATCCTTCTTCTCCTGTAGCGCCTCCACCTTGTTAGCAGCAACAACATTCATCCCATCGGCCTGGTCCTTCAACAACAATGGGTCTTTCTCCATGAGGTAATGAGTCCGGGTATCATGGTATGTGTCACTCTGATTCTCAAAACATTTGAATATGTGCATTTAATTATTTTTACTTCTAACATGTGCTTGGACCTTATGCCTTCCCACCTATCCAAACCTAGGGGGAATGACAGGATGCCCTGGAAAGTTGGTTCCCATAGGGTTTGAGTTGCCACTAGGTGGGTTCATGAAAGGTCATCATCTGTTCCCACCATACTTACCACTTTTCATATTTTTCCCTCTCATACATACCATACATTGGTTCAAGCATTAGGTTTGCCAAGCTATAAAATGGTTGTACCTTACCTTGTGGGAAGAAGGGGCTAAAGGACCATAGGGTAAAAGTAGTTGGAAAAAGATAAAATCCAAAAGTACAAAACCTTTATATGCTTCGCCCAGGGATCCCGAGAAAGCAATAAAAGGATTCTCAATAAGAAATAGAGGGACCCATAAAATAATAAAATCAAGACCTAGTTGGAGGATAGGGGGTCTCATAACGATCCAGCCTATTAGGTCCATGGGAATGTAACAGTATGACACTACCATTTCAGCTGGTCACCACACCAGGGCAGTGGCTCTTGGTGGCATAGCCAAGAGAAATGGGGTCTCATCACGAGCTGTTAAGGTCCTAACACGCACATAGGTAGATCAATGTATTCAGATGTAATAAAGGTCAATATTAATAAGTCCTTTCAATAAAATAGAATAAGGCGGATGTAAGAAGACCTAATAGAAGCTTCCTCTTCTAGAAGGATCTTCCTCTAGATGCTTCTCTTAATAGACATATTTAGTATAAATAAGAGGCGAGGGTATGAGAACCCTAGCTTGGAGATTATTGTAACAGAGCGCTGATCGACTGGAGGTTGCCCCCTCGAAGAGGCCTGTAAACATTGCTATCTGAATCAAAGTGCTATTTCTGTTGTTATTTCTTATATCATTTATGTGTATTGTGAAGATTATGTTGGATATTTTACTGTCATTCTGTCATTTCTAGCATTTCATTTCTGTTCTGCATATTTTATATATCTGGTATCTTGCAAGTGGTATCAGAGCACTTTCCTTGGTAGAAATTGTGGGTATTTTTTTTCCAGGGTAGAGACGTATTCCAACATATTTAAGCCACATAGATCTTTCGTTACGTTCATAAACCCGCGATTGAGGGATTCATACACGCAGGAAATACAAGTGGTTCTTAAGCGCAGATCTGTTGGCCACCCTTGTAACCCCTGTTGGTACCCCTTCAAGTGGTAGCACATCAGACAACACCTGTGTACGGATCGACCTAGATTTCCTGAAGCCCTCTTTAGATAAACCTATCAGCCATCGGACTACTATAGTGTCACCAAGAACAACACTCGGGAAGATACTCTCTAGTACCTGGGTAGTCGGGTAGTACGGCTAAGGGTACGGTCTATCCTCCTCAGTTAGTGCCCTGAGATATTGGGCCGAGTACTACTGTTGGACCCCACACATATATTAGAGAGATATAGCACAAGGCAAACCCTTGTCTGTAGAACCCTTGAATACCTAACCCTTGGGGAACATAAACAACAACATAAACAAATTAAACCAGTGAGATCTATTGACACGCATCTGTGTTTGCGTTGCTAAGTAAATACTCTCTGGTTTAGAATTTGGGGATTTCAGCACTGCAGCATTCTTCAGACCAAAGTATAGCCCCACAGCTGTTAAAAAAAAAAAAAAAAAGTCNCTCATCTCTTCCCCATTGTCACATTCATCGAGATCATTTTTTCAGCAAAAATTTCTGACCCCGCCCGCTCCCATTTTTTCACCATTATTTGAGACCTATTCCATTAGACTCATATCTTCTCCCTTGTCACATTCATCCATATCATTTTTCTGCAAAAATTTCTAACCCCACCCGCTCCCTTTCCAGTTCACCCATCATCATGGCCCATACCCGTAGCCAAGAACTAGAGTCTCACTTCAACACCTTGGAATCTGGTTTCCTTAAGACCCAACAAGAAGTGCAACAACTCAGTGCTACTATTGCCTCCTGTGATGCCTCCATAAATGCCTCCATAAATGCATCCATCAATGTAGGCGTGCAGTCCGCAATGGAGGAAGTCAAACATGAACTGACCACCCAGCTTGAATCTGTCTTTGCATCACTCTGCACCAAACTCAAAATCCCTCTCGATGACTCTTTTCCTGATGCACATAAAAAGACTGAAGGTGAAACTTCTTCCCATTCCTTTCAACCCC
>ML789728.1:199567-216147 GCA_009831015.1 Picea engelmannii
CCTTTGGAAGTCATTACTTCCCTTGAACAAAAACTATTGATTATTTCTCATATATATTGTGCATGGTGTATTGTGGTGTATTGGTGTAACTATTATACTATTGTTCATTGCTCATTGGATATAATTGAATGGTTTAAGTATAATTTGGAAAAGTTTTTTAAATTGTACTTGATACTGATTCACCCCCCTCTCAGTATCAACATAAGCGATTTTAGTGGGGGGGGTGTCCGCTGGCCTGTGGAGATGACAAGTGTCCAGGGGGTGGTAATGGAATACAACCATTCCGGACCCCCCCTCTCGTTAAACTTCAGATGGCAAGGGGGGGTCCGGAAAATTTCATATCCGTTGATTTATTTTAAGAGATGCATAGTGCGAGAGTGTTAATACATTTGGCTTTTGATTTTTTTTGTTTTTGTTTTTTAATATTAAATTTTTTGTTTTATATGTTTATTGTATTTTTTATGCGTTACATTTTGATTTGTTTGTTTTGTTTTTGATTTGTTTCGTTTTATTATATTTTCTATTTTTGTTTTTATTTATTTATTCATTAATGTTTTAATATATGTTTTGTTTTAGTGTATGTTTTTATATGTTTTTTAATTTTTAAGTTTTGTTTTATTATTAATGTTATTACATTGTTTTTAATTTTATTTTTTTATTAACAAACTAACCTAATTACTAACAACTAATTTAATTATTAACCATTAATTAATTAATGATAAATTTATTATTAACAAGTCTAACCTATTCTAACTACACTACTTTTATTTGCTAATATTATTAATTTATTATTCTTTTTAGCCTAAGTTTGTTTATTAGGGATGAGTGGCGGGCGAGGCGTACTCAATGGGACAAAAGGGCACAGGGAGTGGGGGCGCAGAGGTGGATGAAGGGTGTAGCAGGGTGATGGAGGGCCGAGCAAAACAGATGGAGGGGAAAATGGAATCAACCGAGCCATATTTCATCATCACGGAAGAAACGCTAAATCATCAGCTGAAGAGTCAGGTTACCTATTATTATAGGACCCCAACATAGGCTCCACCTAGGGATGGCAGTTCTCTCGGGAGGTGTTAAGAACCACTAAACACTGGACATGCAGACTGATGCTTTATTCTTTGGGCCATGGAGTCACTGTAGCTACAATCTTCGAACTGGTTTAGATTTGATTGAATGGTGAACTAGATACTATCACATGCAAACTCTACTGGAAATCATACAATACTAAAAAGATGCTCAAATGACTGAGCTTATTCAAAACTGCTACCTACCCTACACAACTGACAATTTCGTCATTCTAAATGATACAATAATGCCAGTGCAGCCAGTCAAGCAACTTCTCTACTAGCTCTACTCTTTCAATGTTTTTAATCAATATCAGAAATAGAACTTGCAGGAGCAACACATACTGATTTCCAACATGATCCTTACAACAAAAAGTCCTGGGTTTATGGACAATTCCAGAGACTTTGGGAACCAATGGGTATTCTGAAAAGAAAAATTACTCCATATAGGCAGCTACAAGATCATGATAAACATGACCTTTTTCCTGATGTTCTAAATCAACCAATTCAACCTCATGATCTGGTACTATAATTAAGCTGTCTAGATCCTCAAAAAATTTATGATATGGCTGCAAATGTTCTGATGGGATTTGTAATGTGACTTTTGTTGAAAAATAAAATGAATTTGACTGCCTGGTCATGTCAATATCATAACGACATTTTATCTCATAGCTGGATGATGGAAAAATACTTTAACAACACAAGTCATACAACACATCTGATATTGGATCCTGTAGAAACTGAAATGACTGCTGAATTGGTTCCACTGCAACTTCTTGATTTTTTGTTTGTTTATCCTTTAGCATATAATCAAGATTCTTTTTCAAAAACTGAAATGAATTAAAGCTTAATGGTACAGAGTTATTTTTTATTAACTCATAATTTGCCTCCGACTCTAAGCTTTCATTAGGAATTTGAAAATCAATGTAGGTCAAGGGTTGTGATTATGGGTTTAGAATAAGCTCCATATCCTTAATGGCATCTTTAACTGATTGATCAGATAAATTTCTGTCTTCACTATTTACAACTGGCCTAGAGTTTCTTTTCAGAAATTGAAAAGATAAGAAACATAAGGGAAAAGTGTTTTCACTTACTCTGATATTTTATGCACTTTGATCAATGTTGTCATAATTTCCATGTGCAGATTGATTGGCATATCTGAGTTGTAACTGATCTTTTTCCTGCCAATGACATGCTATTGATTGCTTTGAAGAATCCACATCTATTTCAGCCTCATGCTCATCATCATACTGATCACACTTGGGTAGATTATGCAAGTAAGGAATGTCGTCAAACATGCACATCATATCAGCTGGTTGTTCCTCTGCAAGTTGAGATGGAGCTTCATCTTTGACTACGTCATGAATTGAATACATGAAAGAATCATTATGAAAACCATGGTACCAAGGGTGAGTTACAAAATGTTTGGGAACAATGACCTTTTCTTTCGCTGAAATCAATGGAACATGATGTCTTTGGACAACAAGCTCCTCTTTTATGCTAATCTTTTGCATCATCTCTTCCATGGTGCTGGCCAAAATGTCCAGTTTAGCTTCTAATGACTTCAACTGCTCCTTTTCTTTGTTCTTTACCTTTGACCTTTTGATCATCAAGTTGGACTCCACATCAACTACAATGTTCTGCATTTATTCAAGGCTTGCAGTGTTCTTTTCTCTTAATTGTAATTCCATCTCAGGATCAAAGGCATTTGGGAAATGCAAGTGAGTTGATCTTGGGGGTGGCCTTATATAAACAGGCATTGCATGATATACCTTATTGAACCTTGCTGAAAAATGTTGTACTATTTCCCCTAGCTGTCTTTTCAAATGGTCATACTCTTCCAGGATGAGAAAGACATTTCTCATGATCACCCATCGATCTAGGAAAACTTGCACAAACTGATGGAAATTGTTAATTCTTGTAGCTGGGAGATTTTTAAACCAGTTATTGAATTTACCTCCCAATGATAGGGAAAACATTCTGATGTAGACTTCATCATATTCTACCTCAAAGAGGTCAAGAAAATCCTCAAGACTTTGGATATGCCTTTTAGCAGTAATATTGGCATTCTCTCCATCAAACATGGGCAGATTATTGGTGTAATTTGCAGGGAATTCATGGAGGATAGGAGAAAAATATATTGGCTTGTATCTGTCTGGAATTTTGGCAGGTATAGGAGGTGAAGCAAGAGGCTTACAACCATCTAGAGCTTTAGCAAGAGTAGGAGATAAAGAAGGAGGCTTATGTCTCACTAGGACTTCTACAGTTGCATCTTGGATGTGCATAGGTGTATGAGTATGTACATAATATACAATTGAGGATATAATCTCTTGAGGCTCATCAATTTGCAGATGATCAATATAAACTTCAGAAATATAGTTTTGACCAGGCTTAGAATAAGATAGAACATAATTACAAATAAAACAAAAGATGTCTTGAATGCAATTTGAGCTTGAGTACCTGGTCTTTCTAGGTTGCTTGGCCATGCTTTAGGTTCTTCCTCCAGTGGAGTCTTTGAGTTGGCACTATCTGGAGCTAATTGGAGTCGCCACATGAATGATCTCATCCTTCTTGTGTCTGGTCACTGTCCACCATCAGTGATCAGATATGGAGCTTTGAAGTGTACTACTGGGGAGAGTTCCCCAGTATGGTTGCCATTCTGTTAGCACTCTGTAATTTTCCTAAGGATGTGGAGGCAGTCACAGAGGCAACATAAAAACCGCTTTGAGTTAGGGATATATCCCTTCGAGACTCAGAGAGGGATATCTCTGTTAAATTTATCTTTGTCAGAGATTTGATCTTAGGCTAGCTATGGAGAATATGATATGTTTCTGAGTTGGGTAGGTGTAGAGAAGAGGAACCATGGGAAATGGAGTCACAATATGAGATTTTAATCAAAAACAAATCCTATAGACAACCTTACAGGGAAAGGTAGGAAAATCACTAGTTTCTTTGTAATCTTGGGGTATGGCAGAGGGGGAAAAATGTTAAGAGGTCAAATTAAAGACATTGCAGTAAAGAATTTTGCGTTTAACTTTTAGTGGAAAACATTGACATTGCTTTAAACTGGGAACAAGGTGTTTTTACACAAATCCTGATCTTAAATCTCTTTGAAACAATGGAGAAGACAAACATATATGATAACAGAGGAAAACAAAATCACAATGAGAAAAAACTTCATCAATGAATTTGACACAAGAATCCTGTAACTACTGCGACTGTATTATTGAATTGATGAAAACTACAGGAGGCTCTGTGAGTTGTTTACAAAAACTAAATCATGGTCTCTTCTCCCCTCCACACATTTGATTTCATAAAATATATAAAAAATACCCTCCTCAGGTTCCCGAGGTTGAATTCAACCACCTCAAAAAAAAAATAGCAAGAAATCCCCAAACATTTGGAACTGTTCGCCATGAAAGACGGGCCTAATTTCTACAAAAAAGGGGTCCAGACAGACATCTTTTTCTCTTCAAATATGACACTTGGGAAAAACCGGAAGGAGGATATTGTATATGGGGATGTTATAGACAAAAAACTCCTTCAATTTCACCAAATTCGCCTCCATTTCCCCGTAACAGCTCCCACAAAATCAGGATTGTAACGGAAAAATGAAAAACTGGAAACAATGGCCTTGAAGATGTTTTTGATTATCCCTGCTCATGGAACTTGTGAAAAAAATGAGAGAGGTTTTTATTCTTCATCATGTTCTGGAGAAAAACCTCTCTCTTTTTCTTAAAATTTTCTTTGGTTTTCCTGGAATTGACTTTGGAAGATGACATGTTGAACAGGCAAAAATGGGTGAAATTTTGGAAAAGCGGTTTTTTTTGGGATAGGTGGTATTCCGAACCCCCCCTAAGGTGGTAAGAGGTTTAAGGGGGGGGGCGGGTCCACTGGCCTATGGAGATGACAGGTGTCCAGGGGGTGGTAATGGAATACAATCATTCCAGACTCCCCCCTCTCGTTAAACTTCAGATGGCGAGGGGGGTTCCAGAAAATTTCATGTCCGTTGATTTATTTTAAGAGATGCATAGTGCAGTAGTGTTAATACATTTGAATTTTGATTTTTTTTGTTTTTTTTTTTAATATTGATTTTTTTTTTATGTTTATTATATTTGTTATGCGTTACATTTTAATTTGTTTGTTTTGTTTTATTATATTTTCTATTTTTGTTTTTTTTTATTTATTCATTAATGTTTTAATATATGTTTTGTTTTAGTGTATGTTTTTATATGTTTTTTAATTTTTAAGTTTTGTTATATTATTAATGTTATTACATTGTTTTTAATTTTATTTTTTTATTAACAAACTAACCTAATTGCTAACAACTAATTTAATTATTAACCATTAATTAATTAATGATAAATTTATTATTAACAAGTCTAACCTATTCTAACTACACTAATTTTATTTGCTAATATTATTAATTTATTATTCTTTTTAGCCTAAGTTTGTTTATTAGGGATGAGTGGCAGGTGAGGCGTACTCAACGGGACAAAAGGGCACAGGGAGTGGGGGCGCAGAGGTGGATGAAGGGTGTAGCAGGGTGATGGAGGGTCAAGCAAAACAGATGGAGGGGAAAATGGAATCGACCGAGCCATATTTCATCATCACAGAAGAAACGCTAAATCATCAGCTGAAGAGTCAGGTTACCTATGATTATAGGACCCCAACAAGTGGCATACTTATTTTCATGCTCTTTCATCTTCCTGGACTCATAACATATTACAAATCCATTCTAGCGAAGGACTCCTCCCAGCCCTTCCTTACATGCATCGGTGCATACCATGAAATATTCATTTGGGTATGAAATCCTCAGGATTGGAGCACTGGTTAACAATTGCTTCAATTGTTGGAAGCTTCTTTCACAATCCTCTGTCCACAGAAACTTCTTCTCCTTCCTTTGCAAAGAAGTGATAGTATGAGGTATCCTCGTGAACCCTGCGATAAACCTTTTGTAATAGCCCGCTAGACCCATAAAAGATATAACTTCCGCCAGATTCCTTGGAACTGACCATTTTCTGAAGGCCTCAACCTTATTAGGATCCACGAAGATCCCTTCTTCTGAAATAATATGCCCCAAGTAATGGATATGTTCCTAATAAAATGAGGATTTGCTCAACTTGGCATACAACTGGTGTTCTCTTATCACTTGCAACACCATCCTCAAGTGTTGTTCATGCTCTTCCTCTGACTTGGAATACACCAAAATTTCATCCAGGAAGACTATGACAAACTTGTCTAGACAGTCCTTGAACACACCATTCATCAAGCACATAAAAACAACAGGTGGGTTCGAAAACACAAACGACACCACTCTCAACTCGTAATGACCATACCTTGTTCTAAAGGTGGTATTGATGATTTCTTCATCCTTTATTCTTACCTGGTGATATCTTGATCTGAGATCTATCTTTGAAAATATCTTTGTATCCTTCAATTGATCGAAGAGGTCATCAATCCTCGATAAAGGGTCCTTGTTCTTGACAATTACTTTGTTCAATTGTCGAAAATCGATGCACAACCTCAATGTTCCATCCTTCTTCTTCATGAATAGAAGCAGGGCACCCCAAGGCAACACACTTGGGTGAATGTACCCCTTCCTCAAAATATCTTCAATCTGCAACTGAAGTTCTTTCAGCTCTGGTGTGCTCATTCTATAAGGAGCTTTCAACACTGGAGCTATTCCAGGCATCAAATTTACAGAGAAATCAATATCTCTCTTCGAAGGTAGTCCGGGTACCTCTTGAAATAAATATTCAAAATATTTCAGTACCACATGGTCTCCAATATTTGAGACCTCATCCTTAGAGGCTTCCTCCATATGGGCTGCAAACAACTGACAACCTTTCCTGTAGCATTTCTTCAGGTGCAATGTTGAAATTTCTCTGACAACTACAACTCTGGGAATTCCTTGGAATGTTTTTTGATTTCCCTCCTCATCTAGGTAAGTAAATGCCTTGTTATGATAGTCTAGGAGGGCATTGTGATGGTCCAACCAGTCCATCCCAATTAAATAGTCATAAGAGCCTAAAGGAAGAATATTCAATTCAACCTTCGTGCTCAATCCTTTCATGTCCACAGGACATGGCTTAACCAACTCAGTGAATTTCTTCTTGGTTCCTATAACCAACTGCACTAACCAAGACTTTTCATGTTTGATTCTTGATAAATGAAAACCTTCCACCACTCTAGGATCTATATAACTATGGATAGCCCCTAAATCAATTAAAACAATAAGTGGTCGGTTGTTAATCATACCTTCCACTTCAATCATGTGCAATTGAAATTCAACTTGCTTGTTGTCCAGGGCTGCATAGATCCTTGGCATTCTACTGATCATGTCCTCCACTGTTACAGCTTGCTGAACATTGTGGATAGCTCTCTATTTATCATTTTTGTGGGGGAAATATTTGTACCTATGGTTTCCTTTACAACCCCAACACCCCATAGGTGTTAGATATTATTTTTGGGATTAACTGCGTAGTGTAAGTCATTAATATATGACCCATTTCCATGAGTATTAGTCGCAACTGACCAATAATTCTCATGATTTGAATAGTCCACTTATCACTCATTGCATCGGGTGATGCTCACATGGGTGAAGAAATGGGATTGAAACCAATGAAATGAATCGCATAGCATCAATCATCACTTCCAGGGCTTGCACTCGGTAACCAGGACTTCCCAGGTAGTCACCCATCCCAAGACGCCTCTGGCTCAAGCGCGGTTAACTGTGGAGTTTTCTCCACAATTAAGCCCACTTAAATTTCTACCCCATTTGAAAAACCTTAGCAAGTATTGTGCCTTATGAACTACCTAGTTAGAGCTCCCTTCACTCTTATTATTTAAGCATAGAGGGGCTTCCGCAGTGCAAGATATTAGATATTATTTTTGGGATTAAATGTGTAGTGTAAGTAATTAATATATGACCCATATCCATGAGTATTAGTCGCAAATGACCAATAATTCTCATGATTTGAATATTCCACTTAGCCCTCATTGCATCGGGTCACCCGATGCAATGAGGGCTAAGTGGAATATTCAAATCATGAGAATTATTGGTCAGTTGTGACTAATACTCATGGATATGGGTCATAGATTAATGACTTACACTACGTAGTTAATCCCAAAAATAATATCTAATATATTGCACCGCAGAAGCCCCTCTATACTCCATAGGTGTCTGCCTTGGAAATTGACCACCCACTTCAGCTTTTCTGGGCTCTCTAAAAGATGGCTGTCCCTGAGGACTGTTTCTGAAAAAGGGAGGCTTGTTTCCCTTCTGCCTCTATTCCTTATTGAACTTATTCTTGTCTTCCCAAGCCTTCTGGATGGTAGGATTTTCTCTCTATTGTTCATATAAACATTTCTCTCTTCATATTGTTTATTCCATAGACTTAGGGTCATCATACTGAATCTTGTCACCAATAGAAGGTGGTAATCCACTTAGATACCTATGAATCTTGACAGTCTCCTCCTTGATGAATGAAACATACTTCAGTAGTTCCAAAAATATTCACTCATATTTATCAATGGTCATGCTGCCCATTTTGAGTTCAAACAACTCTTTCATCTTTCTATCATAATATATTTTAGTCAAATATTTATTCTCGAAATACATCTTGAATTCCTTCCAAGTGATATCTTTCTCTCTAATGTGCTACACTTGCACAAGCTGAACCCACCACATGGATGCTTTTCCTTTCAGTTGATACATCACAATTCTTCCTTCGGCATGAGAGGAATAATTTTGCAATTGGAAGTACTTCCTCATGTCTATCAACCATGTCTCGTCATCTTCTTCCTTTCGGTGTTCTCCATCAAACATGGGAGGCTTAATTTTATTAATTTCTCCTTTCAGTTCATCCACTCTAGACCTCCTATGATTGTTGGTAGGAGATGGGCTTGAACTATCATGTGTTTCTTTAATGGAATATTTTGGGGAGTGAAAATGACGTCCGCTAACACTCCTTGGTCTTCTTTTCCTCTCAGGGGTCCTGCGACTCCCTTTTTTTCTTATATCACTCTCCTTTTCCAATTTCTTTTTGATCCTATATAGGCTCTGTAACAACTTCAAGTTGAATTCACCCTATTTATCCTGAGTTTTCTTGAGCCTTCTTCTATCAGCTCAGCGAGCCTAGGCATCTTTCTGTAATATTTCAATGATTTTCATCATATGGCCTTCCTTATCCATCTCTTGTCCATGCCCATTGGAGTTCAATCCTTCGACTCCCAAGTTGACATCCATTCCTTTTCTTTCATTCTCTAAATTGGAGGCAATTCACACCTCTTCCATTTCTTTTCACTCGGTGACAACTATAACTGGTTCTGGCCCTCGTCAACTTTTGCAATCACAACATGCAGACAACCAGAATTTGTCAGGCCATCTTTCCTTAACAAATTCCACACATTCAAAACCAACCCGATTTTAAGAAAATGTTTCGACTTCATGAATATTTTGAGCTCTTCTCGGATCTATAAATTTTGGGTGATATGCCCCTCTTTCTTAGTCCCTAGCCCATGCGATCACGGGCTATGACCAAATGCTAGACCATTATCTCTCTTCCGACATCCAAAATTCTGATTTACTTTATCCCCTTCGGTCCAACGTAACACAGTTGTTTCCAACAACCACAGTGGCATGTGGCATGCTTAGGAGGGTCCACATCACCTTCGGCGATGTCATTGGTTCCTACCATGCTCACTTTTCTTTTTGGGAGTTTGTGTGTCAACACATCTCACTTTTCCCAATAGCCGAAATCACGAAATTGCGATTTACTTTTCGCTTGATCCAACAGTCAAGTTTTATTCTTCTGATATACGATGTAGATCATTTCGGGACTTCAGAGTTTCAGGCATCAGGAGTTCATGCATAAGAACATCTTTCTTTTCCCAATATCTGAAATCGTGATTTTCTCCTTCGCTTGATCCTATGGTCAAGCGCTTTCCTTGCGATCTACGGTGTAGATCTTTTCGAGACTTCATAGTTTTAGGAATTAGGAGTTCGTGCCTCAACACATCTCACTTTTCTTGATAGTCGAATCCCCGAAAGGTTTCTAGGATAACTCTCCTACACCTTCTCCAAATCTGACGGTCATCAAGGATCTCCTTTCCTCCCAATCATACCAATGGTTCCAACCATTCATGCATTGAGCTCTCTCTCTCTCTTTGGTGAAATACCACCTCGAATGCAGTTTTGTAACATGGCCAAGAAACCCCTTGGCACACAAAAATAATCTAAGGTTTGAAATTAGTCCCTCCAGACACAATTTCTACCTGAAACCTTGGTCCAATGGCCCCTTATCTGTCCCATCTAGTATCAACGTTGAAAACCTTGTCTCTGATACTAAAATGTAACATCCCTGACCCTCCAAAGGCCTGACAATGCTACCAACACTTGTGAATTTATCCCTTTAAAGCTCTGATACCATACTATGACATCCTCCAGGCTATCAACCCATGTCAGGAGTAATGCTACTAGGGAATAATAGTTATATAACATGTATTTAAATAAATTCAATACATTAACACAAAGTAAGAACATAATTACTACTAGCATACATAATCCATGGCATTAACAATAATTCATATGCACAACAACATTCATGATAAAATATAAGCATCACAAGCATGTAAAACATAATATTAAGCACAAACTAATACTTATATTTGAAACTAGATGTAATTCACCAACTGCATGTAGACCTTCCACGAACCTCCCAGACTTAGACCGCGTTGCTCATCACTTTCAGCAGTAGGTCACCCTCAAGTTGGGACTAAGCTCCATCGGATAGGGAATCCTAGGCTAGGAAAGGTCAACAGGAAGACACCCAGTTACAGAGGAAGGATTTTCTCCCAGGAGTCACTTATGCCCACTGCTCACAAACTCTCATTCCCCACATGCCTATCCCACCCGAGGAGTATACACCTTCACTATCACCAAGACAGTCCTTCGACTGCTAACCTCCCTTGCCTTGGGCTTCAGAAATAGACCCAACTAGAAGTCTCAGAGTTCTGTAGCAGCTACAGGACCCCTTCCAGGAGTTCTTACTTCCTCAGAACACTCTCTCACCTAGAGAGAGTTGCTCACAGGTCTGGCGATCTGTTCTTTTCAACCGCAACAACCTCCCTCACCTGGATAGAGTGTTACACACTGGTCAGACAACCTGTTTCCTTCAACTCGGATTCCATGGTAGTTGGGAAACTACGAGGCTCAATCTAAACATACACTGGCCAAAAAAGCACCCGCATTCAAGCACTGTGCAACCACAATAGTCCATGGGAAACACATACACATGATTTCCCACATTGGTGTCAGACATACGCTACAACATAAAAAGGCTCGACAAATATGGGACACTTCATTTTTCTCAACCAACAACACAGGACGACTTCTTGGTTCTAGTTTTGGGACTGTGTAAGGTTGCACAGAGATCTCACGCACAGGCTTGAACTGTCCAGGTAAGGGATTTGAAAACAAACACCAGACATAGGTCGATCATGGATACCCACGAGTTCAGACGAAGGATGGCGAATTGGAAGGTCGAACTCCTGGACCCAGGTGATGGCTGGAGGAATGGAGAAATCCCCAAAATGGCTTATTCCTATGGTGTTAACTTCATGTTCCTGGGTCGACACATGTCGCCCATGAAGGTGCATGCACTCCATCAACATGTGTTCCTCTCCAAGAACTTAGGACAAAACATATACATTTACACAGTACTTTGGAATAATAATAAATTATTATTCCCTAGGGATTAAGCTCCCAATATTAGCCCCTCTTTCTTACATTTCAACCCCCTCTCCCTTACCCAGGCTTTGTGGAATCTTAGTCCCCCATCACTCATTCATTGTGGTCGGTCCACACACATAGATGTTTATATTTTATTAATAATGTGCATAATTACATGTACAAAATCAGGCTCCTGGCCTTTAACAGTTAGGTTCTCCGGCCTAATAAGAACATAAGCCTATCATCTTATCAATACTCGACTCACCAGCCTACAAAAGATGATTTAAAAAATGTGATTACAATAGGGATCATCCTTTGGGATATTATAGGAAGGCCCATGACATCACCCAATGTTTTGGACATTTTGGAGGTAGTTGTGTGCCAAGTGGAATGTGTGGTTTGATCTAGAGGCCTTGGGAGGCCTAATGTTTTTCTCCTGGAGGAAAACGTTGCACTAAAAAGGCCTAACATCACCCTAAAATGGTGTGACATCACCTTTTCTGCTTGATTTAGGGTTTTAATTTGTCATTTAATGTAAAAACTGGATATTACATGTAACTGGCCATGTCGACCTTTTTGAACTAATTTTGGTCATTGTAATGTTATAAATACAGGACTTTCCCTTGTATTTTATCATCATATTTCACTCACACTTGTGTGAGTTCTGAAATTTGCACCCTAATTGGGGTTACATGACTAAAATTTAGTGCGCACTTTTTGAAGGAGGCTTGTTTTGGACTATTTTGGCAATTTTCTTGGTGGAAGTGTTCAACTAGAGTATTTGCTAGATGATTCTTGGTGGATGTAAGTAAATGTTTTGCAATTATTATTCATTGAATGCTTATAGTTACATTTACCTTGAATTTATACTAAGATTATGAAATTTCTAGCTTAAAACCCTAGGAGGCTAAGCACATGTTATTGTCCTTTCCTCAATAGCTTTCACCTACTAGATTATACTAGAAAACTGATTTTCCTGAATCTTTTGCTAAGGGCCTTACCATTGCAACACCCTAGCACATTTTTCTTCATCTAAGTCATCATATTTTTCACCTTTGAGATAAATAAGGAAGAAAACTACTAGGGCCTAGGGTTACCTACTTCCTAGTAGCCATTTCCCCCCTAGGGTTTGGTGATTGAGGCCTTGGGTTACCAACACTTCAATTATTGACCCCTCTTGTCTTTAGTTCTCTTATTATCATTTGTTCCTTCAATATTTTTTGTTGTCTAAAAGACTCCATTGTCCCTAAAAGCACTGATCTAAGCCTTGCTATTGAGTGATTGACCAAAACCATCATCAAAACCTTTACCTTAAGATCTATACTAACTAATCCTAATCTTATAATAGCCTAATCTACAAACCTTTTTCTTTTGTTACTAAATTAAGATACAACCATCTATTGCAACACTAAAATCACCTAAAAGCAATTGAGAAAGTTGATAAATACATTGCCTTATTTTCTTCTAACAAATACTAGTATTTTGGTATTGATTAACAAATATTCTTGGTCATTTTGAAGCCATTTTAAGGAACTTATTGTGAAGCTATTGTGTTGTAAACATTGCTGCTACAAATTTCTGTTTTCTTCACCATATATCAGCCATTGCTTTTATTTATAAAGTATGTGGTTTTATGAAGTACTAACAACAAGTTGTACTTGCGAAATATATATATTCTTGTTGCTTTGTTTTGGGAAGGTACATCTTAATACTTCACTACTTCATCGTTTAAAACCCTGGGAATTTCTGATCAATGTGACTTGTGAGAGGGGACATTTTCATAGACACCTTAACCTTTTCCTTCTCAAACCCCCAGGTCACCAGGGACGTCTCCCTTGGGCCATCAACCCTAAATAGAAAGAGGCAACCTATTGAGGTGACAGTGATAGGATAACCTTTGTTACTCCAATTTTCCTTTCCTAAACCTTATCCTTTGGTCAAAGTACAAATTGTGCAATAACAAGGCTAATTGTTTCAACAATTTCATGAAAATATGAACCATTTTGGTTCAATAATGCATCAGAATTATTTCTTCCGATTTCCTGAAAATTAAATTTTAGATTAATTTTCTGGGTGAACAATTATATTCTACTGTCCAACACATTTCCAATGCCTGCTTCCATGCTCAATTCTGAGTGTTGAGCAGAAAGTTATGGTTATTTGAAATTGTCCATTAATTTTTCTATTCACTCTTCAACTTGGTGCAATTCTGCTGTAATTATGCATTTTTGCACCTACTCCATTGAAATTTTAGTAGGATCTCAATTGGGTTTCTTCATATACACATTTTAGAGAGTCTGTCAAATTTTCACATTTTTTTGGGTTCTGGGATGCTAGTTACAACCTGTTGAAGTTCTAGGGCAATTAATATTTTTTTATCTTGAATTCTACATGTACCTTATTTTCCATATTAAACATTTTTAACATGCCTAGAAATTTAATTCATCTCTAGGAATGTCTTTTATGGTTCAATATATTTCTAGAGACTGCTCCTATGACTCAATATGATTATGGAGAAGAAATGTATGGCCCTTCGAAGTTAGTTGGGTCTTAAAATTTACCCTCCACTGTTTGTCCTGTAACTTCCTCATAAAATATATGTTTGACGAATGGTTTACACCATTAGAAATATCTCTCTAGGATATTTCATTTGACCTGCAAATAAAAAAGGAATGGTTTTCTCTTGAGGTTTTTGAGTAGCTAAAAACACTGTTTTGGCCCTCAAAAATGCGCTGCAAAAACATGACCTTCAAACAATATAAAATGTCACATAAATTTACTGGTTTTTTTCTATTGTAGAGCATCCAAATGACTTCGTGTGCAAACATTTGAACTTGTACACCCATATTTATCATGCAATACAACACCATAAGGTAGCACATGCTTCGCACACCTATAACCAATGTGGATCACTTCTTTGTCGCGTAAATAACTAGTGCGCCCTACTTTTGTGTCGTATGCCAATATCCACCGCACACAATTTTGGTTCATGCACTAATACATGTTCTGCATAATTTTTGTGTCAGGTGTTAATATTCCACGAGCATTACACTGTACGTGTTGCACCATGCCAAAGTTTAGTACACCCCCACCGTGCACCAGTACTCTGTGCACACCCTTAATTATTTTTTTGCGCGACAACATATACCCACATTGCGCACGCACCAACAAAAAATCCTCTCCACTCTATCCATATTGCACACACCACACACACCATTATTATGCGTGTGCACACTGCGTTCACCAGTATTACGCATGTTCCACTCAATCCGCACCACGCAATGCTAAATTTAGTGCTCACACCCGCATGCCAATATTTTCTGTGCATTTCCACTCTACACCACATAGATCCAAATTTAAGTGCGCATACCCATGTGCCAACATTTTCCACGCATTACCACTTTTCACTGCGCAATGCCAAATTTCAGTGCATAGACTTGCGCACCAATATTTTCCATGCATTACCACTTTGGACTGCGCAGCGCCAAATTTAAGTGTGCAGACTAGCGCACCAATATTTTTCTGCGCAATGCCACCCTACACTGTGCAATGCCAAATTTTAACGCGTGCACCTGGACGCCAATATTTTTCCGCACAATGCCACTCTTCACCATGCAACGCCAAATTTTAGTGCTTGTAACCACATGCCAATATTTTTTCATGCAATGCCACTCTACACTACACAATACCAAAATTTAGCGCGCGGATACCATATTTTTCCACATATCACAATATTTTCACTGCGCATCATGCATTTTTAGTGCACCCACCTGCACACATTCATTTTTATGCACATTAATTCCTTGTGAATTTCGCTGTAGAAATTGCGGCTTTTGCCTAACTTTTTCCTAATTTTTACCATAGACATTATGCAACTATGAAATTTGTTCAATTTCACCTTGATAACACCAATTCAACCTCTGCAACAACAAATCTTTGTTGGTTGACATTCCTAGAACAAATTTTTCCCAAACTCAATTCACGAATTGAGAATTTTAATCAACTAATCTCGCTCCATATGTCATGGTGTTGGTTATTAATATATTTTGTCTGAGTTTGTATCTTCATCTTGAATGACCTATACCATAGCCATGTACCATGTACCATCTCATCCATTCTCCATATCATCAACCACTCACAAGGATGATAACTTGAACCCCTTGAATTCAGGTACCTGTTGGTAGCGTCATTTGGTATCGCTCTAGGTAGCAAGATTTTGTAGCTCCTCCACAAAAATCTTTGTAATTCCTTAGCGCAGCCTCCAAAATAGGCTTGTATAATGGGTAGCGTCGAGTCAGTGTGTCTCTTTGCGTAATTCAGCCTCTATTAAAAATTTAGTAGCGCCTACCTGTGTATCTGTGCACAATTCGGTAGCGCCAATGCTGAATTGATTCTACTAAATGTGTAGCACCCGACCTCAAAATGAATTTGGTAGCACCCTGTGGATTTCACAGCATAATGATTTCACTACTTAATAGATTTGGTAGCAACCCGGGAAGTTAGCAATGCCATCACTACACCAGTCTTAGGAAATTTTGTTAAGAACCAAACATCAATATAGCATAGAAAAACCTCAGGAAAAGTACTCAACGCCTTGAAAAAGAGATAATTTCAGATAATAAGCCTCTTCGAAGGGGAAAACTCCTTTTACCCCACTTAAATGTTCAAGTACAAGATGATTCAAAATGAAAATGTCTCCTTGGTATATATAGGAGACTAGGAAGTTTAATGGCCTAAAGCCGACATAAATAAAATAACATTACTAATCTAAATTACAACTAATG
>ML789728.1:242768-284610 GCA_009831015.1 Picea engelmannii
GATACTTTATGTTATTAGTTGATTATTATACAAAAATGACTACAATTTTCTTTCTCAAGAAAAAATTAGAAGCTTTTGAAAATTTCAAGATCTACAAGGAAATGGTTGAAAATGAGATGGATTCAAGAATCAAATGCTTAAGATCGGATAATGGAGGAGAATTCACCTCAAAGGAATTTATGGACTACTGCAGCTATCATGGAATAAAAAAACAATTCTCCATCTCTAGGACACCTCAACAGAATGGAATTGTTGAAAGAAAGAACAGGACAATACAAGAAATGGCGCGAACAATGATAATGGATTCAAAGTTGACAGATATGTTTTGGACATAGGTAGTGCATACAATAGTTCACATTCAAAACAAAGTAATGCTCAGAAAAAACACTGATAAAACTCCTTACGAGCTATGGAAAGGAAGACCAACAAATGTGAAGCACTTCAGAGTTTTTGGAAGAAAATGCTATATCAAAAGAGAAGATGGCAGAATGGGAAAGTTTGACTCTCGTGTGGACAAAGGAATACTTGTTGGTTACTCAAGTACAAGGAAAGCATACAATTGTTACAATCTAAGAATAAACAAAGTTGTGGAAAGCATCAACGTAAAAATTGATGAAACAGGCAGACCAGAATCAAATGAAGAAGAAAACAAATCAATGAAGCAACTTTTTGAAGAAGAAGATGAAAAATAAGAAGAAGAGGAAGATGAAGATGAAGAGAATCCGACATAAGTAGAAGAGAAAGTTCAGGAAGTAGATCCAAAGACACCTAGCAAATGAGTACAGAAGAATCATCATTCATATCATATTATTGGAAACAAAGATGCAGGAGTTGAGACTAGAAGAAAAATCCATTCACCAGAACAAACATACCTAGCACTCTTATCTACAATTGAACCAAACTGTTTTGAAGAATCCAACAATGATGAATTTTGGAATAAGGCCATGGATGAAGAATTTGATCAAATAGAGAAAAAAGACACTTGGGAATTGGTTCCAAGACCAAAGAATAAGAATGTGATCGGCAGAAAATGGGTTTTTAGGAATAAATTGAATGAAGATGGACAGGGTACAAGGAACAAAGCTAGATTGGTATGTAAAGGATATGCACAGATTGAAGGAATCGACTTTGAAGAGACATTTGCCCCAGTTTCCAGAATGGAACCAATCCGTTTTATTTTAGCTTATGCATGCTCCAAAAATGTTAAAGTATATTAGATGGACGTAAAATAATCTTTTTTGAATGGGGAACTTGAAGAAGTCTACATTGAACAACCAGAAGGATTTCAGTTGTCAGAGAACACAGACTATGTGTGTAAATTAAAGAAGGCCTTGTATGGTCTAAAAAAGGCTCCTAGAGCATGGTACTCCAGATTGGATAAGTATCTGCAGTAGGCAGGGTTCAGAAAAGGAAGCGCAGACAACAACCTCTACATCAAGGTAAGTCAAGGTAATATTTTATTAATTGAAGTTTATGTTGATGATATTATTTTTGGTAGTGATGATGACAGGTTAAGCCAAAAATTTGCAAAAGACATGCAAAATGAATTTGAAATGTCGTTACTTGGAGAACTATCCTTCTTTCTGGGACTTCAGATAAGTCAAAGCAACCAAGGAATTTTTATTTCTCAAACCAAGTATATCAAAGAAATGCTAAAGAGGTTCAGAATGGAAGATTGAAAACCAGTTATCACTCCCATGCAAACTAGTTGTAAGTTGAGCAAAGATGATGATTCAAAGTCTATAGATCAGAGGCAATATAGGTCAATGATTGGCAGCCTACCATATGTGACAATATCTAGACCAGATGTAATGCAAGCAGTTGGACAGGTGGCACGATTTCAAGTAGCACCAAAGGAATCACCTGTATTAGCAGTAAAGAGGATCTTCAGATATCTCAAAGGAACAAAAGAGTTTGGATTATGGTATCCAAAAGGAAAAGATCTATCACTTATTGACTACATAGATGCATATTGGGTAGGTTGTATTTATGATTGACGAAGCACCAGTGGAGCAATGTTCTACTTAGGTGAGTGTTTGGTATCATGGCTAAGCAAGAAACAATCATCGGTATCTCTATCTACAACCGAGGCAGAGTATATTGCAGCAACATCATGTTGTACATAGGTTCTTTGGATGAAACAAACTTTGACAGATATATGGGTTGAGTATGATGAGCCCATTCCAATATATTGTGATAATACAAGTGCCATCAATATCTCAAAAAACCCAGTGATGCACTCCAAGACGAAGCACATTCCAATCAAGTATCACTTTCTACAGGAACAGGTTGTAGAAAAGAACATCAGAGTTGAGTATGTGGGCACAAAAGAACAAGTGGAAAACATCTTTACAAAACCACTTCCACGGGAAGCCTTTGAATATATTCACCAAATACTTGGAGTTATTTCTACTCCAAAAATTAATGCTTTTTGAATGCTTTTCTTATATGTCTTAGATGTACACGAGGAAGCACCATAAGAGGACAGTCTTTCAGGGGGAGCAACCCCAGATGGAAAGATACCTTTTCCATTGATGACAAAGGGGGAGAGATTTATCAGATGCAGAGGACAGAGGCATGGTTTTAGGGGGAGAAGATTTATCAGATGCAGAGGACAAAGACATGGTTCCAGGGGGAGCATGAGTGATATGATTTTAGTATTGCATCAGAGTGTTTCCATCAATGCCAAAAGGGGAGATTGTTGATTAAGGTTGGTTTTCATTGATGTCAACCCTTGAAGAAAGCCCCGTCGCATAAAGGCTTGGGTAATGGACCCAATATTGTTTGATGTAAATATGACTCATTATTGTTTTGTCATGGCTGATAAGAAGTAAATATGGATGAACTCCAAAGTGGTCCCCTTATGGTGAAATCCCTCATGGGAAGATGCTTTGTGGAGTAATAGAACCCATTCTTTATGATGTAGGAGCATCGCAAGGGCATGCAAGCATAGCGAGCTTCGAGACAACGTGGAGATAAGAGAAAGATGGAAAAACACTGAGCACATTTTTTGAAAATGTTTTGAAATATTAATGAAGTCATTAAGTGGAATCATGCTTGTATTATTGTAAAAGGACCTTGAGCGATCCACTCTCATCCATAGTAGATAGGAGCCTTTATGTGTAATGAATGTAGGTAGGTAGAATTTAATTCTAGATTAGATAGTTTTAGAGCGCAAGACGGAAACGAGATATAGACACCCTCATTGTATAGTTGTAACATGATTGTCAAGATAGAGCAGAGAAGAGAAGAAGCAGAGAGTTGTGTAGAAGAATTCCATGTATAGAAGTTCTGGATTAATACAAAAAAAATCCTTGATTCAGAATCATGGTTCTCATATATTCTCTGTGTATGCATTGTTGAATGTTATGCCCATGAATGTTTTACTCCTTCTGTCATGCATTTTCTGTTTATGCCATGTGTGTATGATTTATTGTTAAATGTTTGAAATCTGAGAGGGAGAGTAAGGAATGAGTTTCAATTGTTTCTCTGCCTAAGTGAGTAAAATTCCTGCAAAGAGTGTAGTGAAGTTTGTCCGCAAGGAGTGCGTTGATAGAAGTCAAAGTTCATCTCTGAAAGATCAGGAGGGATAACAATTGTTCTCATTCTCCTAAAAGTGAAAGTTGAGCACAGGAGTCGTGCAAGGTGTGAAAAAGATGATTAAAGTCTCAGATTTTGTGAACCTGAGAAATTGTTGAAGGACTACTGCTACAGGGAGTGCGCAGAGTCGAAGGACTTCAATTCTTTGAAGTAATTGAAGGATTCGCCGCAAGGAGTACGTGCGGGAGTCTTCTTTAAGACTCGGAGTTGGGGAAAGATCAGGAGGGATAGGGTCTTTGCAGTTGTTGAAGAAAAGAATAGAATTTTGGTGCCTTGAGGCGTTGAAAGGAGGTGTAGCAAGTTTGCGTTGCAGGCGGGTAAGTTTTGCAGAGAAATACTTGGTTAAATTCGTAGGAATTGTCCAAGAAGAAACAGACGGTCGGAGTTCTTTGAGAAGAATTCATGATGTCACAAGAGTTGTTAGATATTACAGAGAAGTAGGTACATTACAACGATCTTTCCTCAAGCGTAATCTCAGAAGAAATCAGGGCCGTAGGATCCAAGTTAGCCAGGGTCGTTGGATCGCTCACAAAATCTCATTTCGGGGTTTCATGAGTTGAAGGGTTGAAAGTTTTGCATCAAGGTTCGCAAATTCATGAAAGGTGAGTAGTGAAGTGGTGAGTGGATCAGAGTCGTCCATCCAAGGAGGACAGGTGGTAGAGATCTAGAGATCTTGCGAACTCGGAGGTTCGCGAGGTGAGAGCCCAAAGGTTGGGTACTCTAGGTTGTGAAAGGCGAAGCCCCGAAAGGGAGAGAAGTTTAGTTGTGGGACCACGTGGACGATGTGTCAAAATTCAACAGTTTGAAACATTAGGCACATCGGAGGTTCAGGTCTCGATAGTTGAAGAGTTGAGATATTATAAGGAGAAGTCGCAAGGTCGCGAGCTGCAATAAGAAGTATTGAGGAGTTTGGGATCTCAACACTTCGGGTGTCGTGATACAAAGGAGACAACACTTTAGGGAGCGAAGTGGTGAAGTGTGAAGTGGAGCATAAGGAACACGTGGAAGAATTGCAAGGTGGGCCCTTGGAATAGACAGGAAGACACACGTTGTTCATTAAAGAGAGTCAACACCCTGTTGAATTTTTGTGTCTCGGGGGTTTGTAAGAAAAAGGGACGGAAGTCCAACCTTTCGACTTGCGAAGTGGCGAGAGGCGAGAAGCGCTAGTGGGAAGCCTAGCCAGTGGTCACGCGTGGAGGGCACTGACAGCAGGGAGCTATACCCGTATTGGCATTTCGAGTATCATGAGTTTGGGAAGGAAGATTCGAAAGTCTCAACTCATGAACTCACGAGTGGCGAGTTGTGACAAGTGCCTTTCAGTTTAGGCCTTGGTCATAGCCGATGGTCACGCGGAGAAGGGGTAGTTTGGACCTAGTGCCATTCACACTAGGGAAGATTCTGAAAGGACCTATGGATCAAAAGAAAGAATATGCAAGCAGGGAATTGAAAGAGTCGATCCGGCTCAAAGGGAAACGAAGAACGATCCTGTAAGCAGATTCTCGACCTGAGGGCCGAGTGGGTCTGCACCACTTAATTTTGGAATAATAAGATGAATGAAAGTGATTTTTTCAAGGAAAATATCCTAGATGGATAGTTCTTGTCATTTCATTTCTGGTGGTATGTGGAACGTCACATAATTCCTCACGGTTAGAGAGTTATGGCCATGAGAAGTCGGAGACCCCAGGTTTGGGTAATGGACCCAAGTTTGTTTGATGGATAACGGTATGAGTTATTATATATTTTTAGATAATACTATTCTATGTGGATAGTACATGTCATGACATTTCTAGTGGTATGTATAATGTCACATAACGCCTCACGGTTTGAGAGTTATGGCCTTACGAAGTTGGAGGACCCTCATATATCATCTAGAAGCCCCAAAAGGTCAAAGTAGTCAAAGTGGTTTAAGAGATTTTAAAAGGTAAATAATAAAGTGAAGTGATGAGTGTATTATAATTCAAAGTGAATACAAAATAAATTATTTCAATAATAAATTTAATTGAGAAATTAGAAGTGGACCCAACCCTAAAATAAGGAAAGTGGGCCAAGTGACCTAGAAGATGTTTTTAAGGAAGCTACTTTGAGAGTATAAATAAGAGGCAAGGATCTCTCATTTGAATCACACTTGAGAATATTGAATATCTATATGTGTCTGAGGTAAAAAAGGATATCTAAACCAGAATTATGAGTGAAGGTGAAGAAAATAAGGTCAAAATGCAAGGAAGGATAAATTCTTTTGATGGTGCTTTCTAAGGTATGTTATTTACAGGTCATCTCACCATTTTCACTATAACGTTTTTTCTATAATGATTCAGACCGTGAGATTTCTATGCATGTGAGAAAACATATCCAAGTATCTGTAAAAAAACAATTCAGCTTGTCGGTCATTGTATTTTCGGAGTTACACTCCGTGGAAAATAGGGTTTCTAGTCAGTCCTAAAACTAGTCAAAATCAGGCGTTTCGGGTAAAAACGTCATAACTTCTTCATAAAAAATACAAATTCAGTGAGATCAAATTTGATGGTTAGGTTACAATATTTAGTATACATTGTAACAGTTTCAGATAATTTCATCAAATATTTTGTGTGGGGCACGCTCTATAAGGTGTCTCTCTCGAGAATAAGCCAGAATTCAACAAGGTATGCCATTTTTGCTATAAATCCTTTCTGAGAGGTTCCAAGTAGTGAAACTTGGATTAATTGCATTAAACAGACCGAGGAAAATTGTATATCAGTTTCAGATATTTATACATTACAAGTTCAAAGTTATGATTACTTCAAGTTAGGGTTGTTGACTAATCCAAAACTAGGCATATGAGACTAAAGAAAAGTTTGATGAAAATGCTAGTCTCTTGTTTTTAAAGTTAAGGAAGGTTGGCAGGAATGTGATCATATACACCAGGTCTATTACAGAGCTACAAATCAGATTTGGATGATGAAATTGATGAGGGCTTTTGGTTGTGGTACATGTTGAGTACATGGTTGAGACAAGTAGTTGATGAGTTGGCACACATACATGAGGTGTATAGTTGATGATGTTGGTACATATTGATGAGTCATAGTTGATGAGTAGTTGACACATGATTGGTACATACTTGGTACATGGTTGGATGCACTTGTTTATGGTACATGTTGATTACAGGTTGGTGCATGGTTTAAGCACTTGTTTATGGTACATGTTGATTACAGGTTGAGGTAGAGGTTGATGCATGGTTCAAATTTATTGGTACAGGTTTACAACGATATATATCACAGTGATAGTGTGATAGTGTTTCCATCATTCTACTTCTACTTCAGGGTGGCAGGACGGGGCAAGGACAGGTGGTTGTAGCCACCTTCTGGTTGTAGCCAAAGAACATTGGGGGTTGTAGCCTCCTTCTGGTTGTAGCCAAAGAATTGGGGAGTTGGAGCATCCCTCAGGTTGTAGCCTGAGAAACTAGGGGGTCGGAGCCTCCTTCTAGTTGTATCTAGAAAACAAAGGAAGTTGGTGCTTCCAATGAATGTAATTCTTCAAGACATATAAGAAAAACCATTCCGTGGTTTTCTCCCGATTTGGGTTTCCACGTAAAACAATGGTGTACTGTGTATGTGTGTGATTGTTTATTTCTTACTACTCATTATTGGATAACAATTCTACATTGATATAACATTTGAAGAAAAATGATTATAATTATGCTATTACTAATTCACCCCCCCTCTCAGTAATCCAATAGTTTTTGCAGCGCCGAGTTTTGAACATTCAAAACTTTGAAAACTGTTAGCAATCTCATAAAGATCAAATCCTCGAAGGAATATTTAACTAACCAAGGTGATGAAAGAAAGGAAAACATGACATCAACACTATGATAATGAATCATGGCAAGGTATGAAGGATAGGTAGTGCGTTACAGAAAATCCTAGTGAGTTGGCAATGCTCCTTTTTCAAACAGTTGATTTGACCATTATAAGAGGACAAAGGGACAACATGGCAAGGATACGAATGTATGAGTGAGGAGAGTGACATGTCAAGTCAAGTGAGTCATGGGATGAGTCAGGGTTAGTGTCAAGTCATGAAGTGGGTCTAAAGATAAGCCAAGAAAATGAACCTAGGCCAAAAATCTATATGAGGGTCAAAATTGAGTCATCATTTAAGCCTTCATTTATTCAAGATAACCTAAGTAAATCACACCTTAAGAAAACAAATAAAAATTAAAAATCTAAAGGCTTAGAAAAATTAAAACTAAGGGCTAAAGACCCAAGGCAACTTAGTGTGATAACAGTAGGGAATATAATAATTCATTCATTTAGCACATCACTAACTACTACAGATAAGAAAGGAATACATGCATTCAATCACATAACACATGGTTTACCATGGTTCACCCCCTCTGGGCTACGTCCATAAATATCTAACTCTTAGCTATTTTATTATAGTAGTTCTGAACTACAACACTGTGAACTTTTCAATTCTTCTCAGTTGGGTTGGGATCTATTATGAGGCAGACAAGATTGCACCAGGATACTCAGCCTACAATCTAACCCTCAAGATCTACCCTCCTCATTCCTCTCTAGCTCAATAACTTACAAAATTAGGTCATACAACAAAATAGTACATCGCCTTCGCTTCCTCACCTTCGTCTCTTCGCATTTATCTCTCCTCTATGAGACCTAGGTATCTATATTTATACGTTTCTGGATCTTCAACCATTACAATGTGTTGCAAAAACCCTAAACCTGATGTTGTTGGTCAGTTTTCACAAGTTGTTGCACAGGTTTTGTCATTAATGTCAAACTTGAAGTTGCACGGTGGTTCGCTAAGAGTTCCTTCGAAATTTGGGAATCAAAGAAAGGAGGAGCTCCAACCTTCGACATCACGATACGTGATATCGTGAAATACAAAGTCCCAATGGGATCAGGACCGTCTAATCACGAAAGGTTGTGGGTCGTCGATCGGAGTGCAAAGTCCCGATGAGATCAGGACCTTCTAATCACGAAAGGCATTGGGACCGTCGATCGGAGAAAAGTGGATATCGGGAAATCATAAGTCAAAGTAAGGAAATGTGATAGAATTCCAACTCGTGAAATGTCGAAATGCGAAAATTCAAAATGCTAAAATATGAAAGGCTAAAACATCGAAACATGGAATCGGGAAATCAGAATTCAAAGGAAGGAAATGTGATAGCATTTCAACTCACGAAATGCCGAAATGAGAAAATCCGAAATACCGAAAGGGACACATGTCACATGATTCTGGGAGTTTCTATTTCAGGATTTTTGCATGGTAAGAAAAAACTTCAACATCATGAAGTCCCGAATGCCGAAATACTGAAACCACGACAACCGTCCATCTCGATGAATGATTAAGTCATATTCGTTGGATTAATCATTGGAGGATTAATATAAGAGTTGTATATGACCATTCATCTGTCCTCGAGAAGTTAATGAGAACCGTCTGATCTATGTCCACCAGATAAAATGTGAAGCCGTCAGATCATTTCGGGGTTCGTGACTTGGAGTGTTGAAACACTTCATCACAGAAATTTTGAAATGCCAAAATGTGAAATGCCAAAACACCGAAATGCGAAACGCCGAACATTTTGGGGTTCGTGACTTGGAGTATTGAAACACTTCATCACAAGAAATGCCAAAATGCTGAAATACCTTTTTGGTGTAGGCAGTTGTTACCACCGATGGTCATGTGAGAGGGAGGAGCTAGCATGAAGCTAAGCTCTATTTCGGGGTTTCGTAACTTGAAGTGTCAAGACTCTTCGACACAAGATTTTCAAATTGCCGAAATGCGAAATGAAAAATGCATTTCGATTAACCTATGGTCACGACCAATGGACATATGTGTTAGCATAAGTGGTTTGCCAAAGCGTTCAAGGGTTATTATGTGCTGAAAAATTAAAACAGATGTATGTTCATCGAACGATGCTGGTTAAATGTTTAAACTGATCATGTGGATATTGTTCGTCTCGATGCCTTGGCCAATAAGAATTATTGTAAGGAATTTATTCAGTTATTGTAACTAATTCTTTGAAGCTCGAGGGTTCGATTGTACACGTTGATGATACAAGAATATATATAAAGTGAATGTTGCAAGAAAAGAAAGGGAGGATTATGGGATATATATGGCTCTGTAATATTTGAGGAAGAAGAAAAAATAGAGGAGGGAAGACACATACACAGATTGATAAATTTAAGTGGTCTGGTCAAGAATGAATTGTGATATGGATATAAAAACAGAGAGGATTTGAATGCTTAATCTTTGACAGAGAAGATAAAGAGTTCATTTGCAGGTTCTTAGTGATAGATAATGATTTCAGGGTGGTAGGGAGGAGCAAGGGGAGACTGTAAAAGTCTCCTATACAAGTTGGTGCTTGTACATCTAGGAGTTGTAGCTTCCATTTAGTAGGTGTTGAAGAAACAGAGGTAGCAGCCTCATCTGGGTTGTAGCTCAAATAAAATAAGAATGTAAAGAGGAGTTGAAGCTTGCTTTTCATTCATAAGAAGAAGAGGTTTTTCCCTTTTGGGTTTCCTCATGAAAAATCACTGTGTCAATGTTTCATTTATGTGATTGTATATTTATTGGTTAAATGTATTACTACAAGTTAAATGTTAAAGGAAAGATTTATTGATTAATAAGTAATATTCTTATAAAATGAAAGAAATTTTATACAATTGATTCACCCCCCGCCCTCTCAGTTGACTTATCTTGTTCAATAGATGTCGTTAGATCTTCCATGCATGCATTGTTCTTCTCTTTCTTCCAATTGTCGCTTCCCTCGTGCATGCCTTCTTTCCCAAAATCGTCTTTCTCTCTGCTTTGGCCTTCTTCCAATAGGCCCCCAACACTGACATGTGTCTTGTCCCGAGCCACCTATCCTTTGTGCACTTCATCGATCTCCCTGGGGATGGCCGGAACTTCTCCTTAAGCTCTGCTACTTGTGTTTGAGCCTGCATAGTCTTATCCTTGAGAGAATCTACTGTTTGGATTGAAATCTCATCACTGATCAACCCTACGCACTCTACTTGGGTTTTTTCAATATATTTATTAGCTTCCTCTGCATGTGCAATGACTTCTTATACTCACTCTTGAAGCGATTCCATTTCATCCCGATGCTCCTTTTTCTGTGTTTTCATAGTGGTGAGTTCTTCCAGTAGTTTCTTCATATCTTGCAACCCTTGAACGTGCTCCATGATGGACATTGTCTTCTGCCTATGCTTGAGGTCATGGATAGTTGCACTTATCCTTTATTCCATGGATGATTTTAGGGGCTAAATTTCACTCATGGGCTAATTTTCCATGGTTTTTCAAAAAATGAGATTCGTTATTTTAAAAATGATTCGCCCAAATTCTATAGGATAAAATTATTTTACCTTCAAAATCGCCAAAATTTTATAAAAACTATATTAAATCCTTAGAAATTTGAATATTTTTACAAAAATATTGCCAAACATTTATAGTTGGCATATGAGGGATTAGTAAGATTCGCCAAGGCTTCTACATTTTAAAATAAATTTCCATCCTTAAAATCACCCCTGCTTTATTCTTCCTTGTCCCACTGTTGGAGTTGTTGATCATCTTCTATCTTCGTCCAAAGTTGTGCTTCTTTATCAAACAAGTCGGTTGATGTGCTAACCCGTTTCTCTATCTCATGTAGTTGTTATGTTTCCTCTTTCTTCCTTTTCTCCCTTAACTTTGGTGGAGCGGCAGGTGTGAGTTTCTCATGAAGAATCTCGATCTCCTTTTGATATTGATCGATTGCCTACGCAATCTGATCAATCTTTTCTATTGCTATGAGTTCGGCCCTCTGCGTGGTTTTTGAAATCTTCTTATAAGTTTCGACCACTTTTTGTTCCAATCCATTCGTGTGCTCCCTCTCCTCTTAGTTCTTGAGCTTGTCCTGCTCATATATCAATTCTAGTGCGTCCCGTTTATCCTTTGCCTGTTGTAATTTGGTTGTTTCTGTGCGTGCACGAGTCTATACTTCTTGTTTAATGCTAACCTATAATTTGTGTAGATCTTTGGATGGTATCCATGGAAATACCAATTGGAGTTGAGCTAATTCCTTTAGGGGTGTCTTCCCCATGATCTCGTCCATGCACAACATGATTGGTGTAATGTGGAATGTTGCACTCGACTGCGGTATTGTGTGGACTGTATCTCGCTCACTTGTTTCAGTTTATTCTCCTTTATTTGATGTTGATGGAATTGTTCCTATGTTGTTGCCCATTTCCTGTGCTTCCCCGATTTGTGTGAGGAGTTTTCGGTTGTCTGCGAGATTTTCTTGAAGTTTGTCCCTATGGTGCACAACATTGGTATGCACGATCCTGAACCATTTGGGATATCATTTCTGCATCATCCTCGATGATTGTGTATTCTTGAGGTGTTTTCTACACCTTCATATTCTTGCACGCACCTCCCATATGAGTAGTTGGTCTCTTAGTCAGGACTAGTTCTTTTGGATTGGGACTTGGTGTAGACCCCTGCACTTCCTTGACTTGTTTTTGTTGTACTTAGGCCGACTATGTATTATTATTCTTCCCCTTCTGGGTCCTCAACTTAGTTGTCCCTTATTTTGTCTACTTTGTTTTGGTCTATCCCGTCCTTGGCTTCTTGGGCACTGGGACTTCCCAACGATGTGTTTCTTCCTACCCTGCCTCCTCCTCTAATTTCCTTGCAGTTATGTCTTGGGTGAGGACTGGAATATTCTAGTCATCTTCCCAATCCCTGATAACCATTTTGATGTCGCCCTCCATGATGCAGTAGCGCAATTGCATCCACTTCTTGTTGGGGTCCTTCCATGCCTGTATCCACATCAAATGTCGAGTGGCCTTAAAGTTGGCGATGTACCGATAGTACGCGACATCCCGTGGTGTTATTCTCTAGAGGTTGGAAATGGCCTTCTGTAGATCACGTAGATATCCTTCAAATATGGATGCATTCATCTTTATGATCCTGGTGTCTGACGCGGCATGAAGCGATAAATATCTCGCTCCATGATTAGGTTTGGGTCTCATGGAAAAAATACATAGTTTGGTTCCTTCCATCCCAGAATGGCTATCGACATGAGTAGTCATGAGTAATGAAATTTTGTTCCTAGATCCCGCGCATCCTTGCAGTCATCCAGAAACAAATTCAAAAGATAGGGTACCCAATTAACTGTGGTGACCTCAGCACATTGTGCTGCAACAATGGCGACCCTAGGCGGGACTTCCTCATTGTGACATTTTCTTAGCATCTTGCAAGCCATGATTTTTGCGGCCATTTGTGTCGCGTGATCATTGATCCTCTTGATGATGATTCCTCACGTTCCCCTGTCAGTGTCGTATTTATTTTTCATCTCTCCTGCAAGTGATTTCTCCTTTTCTTGTCATCGATAAATTGTGCAGGATCCATGCCTCAGGATGGAAACCATGTAATGTGCACAATGAGATCTACGTCTATCGAGATGAGCTTGTCCAATCATATATCCCCACCATGTGTGACCACCATCAGTTTTTTGACACAATTGTTTGCGTACTATCCTCTACCAAAGTGTGGTAGCTCTAGTAGCCCTAAAATCCCCATTTTTTCCAGTCATGTTTCCCACTAGAGTGGTTGATTAACCAATTCCCATAATGCATCCAGAACCACAGTCTGTAGGTAGAATTTTTTTGTGAACTTCGGGAACTTGTCTGTGTCTATTACATCGTGGTCCGAGTATTTTAGCTTCTCAACATAACCTAGAAATTTTGATTTCACCCGTACCCCTTTGGTTATATGTGGAAAAAAATGGATGCGACGTGTTTCTTGCATGGTGACCTAGGTATCTGTTGCTTGTCCTTTTTCAGTAGTGGCTGACTCGAGGTTCCATCCTCCGTTGGTCATTTTTCTGCATACTATTTTGGCCAACCCATTACATCTTCCACTACTCCTTCCCATGGGTCGTCTGACATGGTTGTTTGATATTCGTCTGGATCGACTGTTGCTTCTTGATTTTTATCTATCCCATTGACTCTCAGAGCTTCAGGGTTCTCTGGTTTTTCTAGGTTGTCTGTGCCCTGGTTTTGTTGCTCCTTTTCCTCTTCCGACATATCCATAGTTATGTCCTTAGGTGCTGACTATTGGGTTTATTCGACCATGGGTGTGGGGTTTATTGGTGTTGTATATGGTGATGATATTTCGTCGACATTGACGACCTTTGGTGGCTACTATTTTCTTTCCTACGATTGTACCTGTGCCCTAGGTATAACTCTGGAGTGTTTGGCAGTCTGGCCAAGTTCTGCTTGATTTGGTGGTGCCATTGAGGTGAATGTTGATCATTATAGGATTTCAATGGTCTTTGTAACCTCTGGGAACTTCTCTCTGTGCTCTGTAGGCTATATTTATATCTGTCTTTTTTGGTCTCGCAATAAGTTGTTTTCTCCCGCGTCCACGCTTTGTATGGGCATCGTATGAATATTTTCAAAGAAACTACCTTCACTATCTCTAGTTGGCGCGATTAATGTGGCATCCCGTCAGTCCTTTCTGACATTCAATTCCACATGCCTTCGTTGTTTCGTACTACTTTTTCCATCGCTACTTTTCCCGCTTGTTTCAATTTTGACCTGGTCGTTGGTATTTTCCTCGCCGGGTTTGTATTCATATCGTGCATACTACTTCTCCTTTCTATGCACTGTACCTCTATTGGTACCATTTAATATCCTTTTTGTTTTTTACTACGCAGTGAATTTTAAGTTGTGGCTGGTCGAGTATCCTTGTAGAGCTTCAATCAGCTCTCGTTGATCATCCCTCTCAGTTCTACGCCTGCTAATTCTTCCAACTATACAACTCCCCCTTCTGTGACAGTTTTTACTTCGTACGGTCCTAACAAGTGCATTGTGATTTTTCCTATGTTATGAATGGATTTGTTGTCATACATCAACAGTAAATATCCTTCCTTGAAAGTTTTCTTCTTAATGTGTCTGTCATGCCAAGCTTTGTCCCTTGATTTCTGAACATGTTTGTGGAACCCTACTAGGATCTGATCTTCCTCCATGGTCATCAACTGATTTATTCTCTCTTGTACTGTGCCTCATTCTGTTATATGTGTAATTGTTTATATGTGCAAACTGGGTACCATAAATTCTAATGGAACCACTGCTTCTTGGCCATATACTAGTTTAAATGGCATGTTCCTTATAAACGTATTGCACGTGGTCCTGTAGGCCCACAATATTGCGAGTATTTTGAGGTCCCAATCATCCCTGTTGAAATTACATATCATTGTCAATGCATTCTCAAGGATTTTGTTAAATGCTTCTACTGTTCCATTTTCCTGTGGGTGATATGGTGTGCTCTTCTGATGATGAACTTCAAACTCTTCAGTCATAGCATTGATAGAGTTGTTAATGAAGTGCATGCCTTGGTCGCTCATCAAATATCCTGGGCATCCAAATCTAGTGATTACTTGTTCAAATATAAAGTGTGTTAATGTTTCTGCATTGCAATCCTTCACTGGTGCTTCTTTCGCCCATCTTGTCTGGTATTCTGTCATGGTGATAATGTACCTTGCTCCTGTTCTTTTTGCTGGTGGGTTGATTTGTCCCACAAAGTCTATTTCCCATTTATCAAATTCATTCAATGTTACATGTGGTCGTAATGGAATCTCTTCCATTATATTGGGTTTACCAACCCTTTGACAGACATCACATCTCTGGAAGTACTACTTTGAGTCTCTATGAATGGTCGACCACCATAGTCCTGCATGCAATACCTTCTGCAAGGTATCATTTTCTGCGTAATGTCCTCCTACTATTACCTCATGGGATCCTACTAAAACTCTTAGTCTTTCGTGTTCTAACACATATCTTCGCAAGATGCTATCTGCACCCATTTTGTATAAGTGTAATGCAATCAGTTGATAGTCTACAACCCAAAATACCAGGTTTTTCTTCTGCGCAGTGTTATATTCCTGCGACGCAGTACCTGTGATCAAGTACTGAATGATATCTGCAAAGTATTAATTAGCGATCTAGAATGAAGATAACTATGCATTCAAGAAGTTGTCCTATGAATTTGTAGGCTCTTCTCCATTTGTGACCCTTAATAGGTGGCCAGGTACTGTATTCAATTTTCCTGGCTTGACCATTACTTCAAAGTCATATTCTTGAAACAATAGTAACCATCATCAGATTCTCTCGAGTCACCCCCAACATTTTCTTGTTGATTAGGTGTTTAAGGTTTGAGTGGTCTGTGAACATCTTAAAGTGTTTTCCCAATAAGTAATGTCTAAAATTTTGCAGTGCATAGACCATAGCTAGGCCTTCCCTCTCTGTGGTGTTATAGTTATGTTATGATTTTGATAGCTTTCTTCTTGCAAATTCTATAGGGTGATCCAAATCTCCCGCTCATGGATGTGGTAAGATAGCTCCAAGTGCTATGGCTGATGTGTCTACATGCATGTGGAATGTATTTTCCCAGTCTGGAAATATTAGTATTTGTGCACTGACCATCTTTTCTTTCAGCGTATCCAGACCGTGTTGATAGTCATCGTTCCACTGAAACTTTGTATCTTTTATTAACAATTTCTCGATTGGTGCGGTAATCTTCGCATACCCTTTGATAAAATTTCAGTAGTATCCTATGTATCCCAATGTTTCTCTTAGTTGACAAACTATTTTTAGTGATGGCAAGTTAATAATTACTGCAATCTTTAAGGGATCTACTAGTAAACCTTGTTTGCATACTATATGGCCCAATAGTATCCCAAACAATGTTCTGAATATACATTTTTTTTATGTTTAATGATATTTGGCACTGCCTACATATTTCTAACATCAACCATAAGACCTCTACATGGTCTTTCAACAAGCTATAGAATTTTCAATCGTCCAAGTATACCTCTAGAAATTGGTGGATGAATTCGTTAAATGTGATGATGACTGCTTTGGAAAATATTGTTGGTGCATTCTTCAGTCCGAACGACATGACTGTGTACTAGTAGGATCCCCATTCAGTAGCAAACATGGTCTTGTATCTATCTTCCCGGGCTATCTTGATCTGGTGGTATCCTGATAATCCATCATTGAATGAGTAAACTTCATGTCCACCTACATTCTCCAACACTTCATCCATGAAAGGTGTAGGGAACAGGTCATGTAGGAATGCATCGTTCAACTTCCTCAAGTCGATGCATATCCTTATCCCTCTTTGTTTTTTCTTCTGAACTACCATTGGGCTTATCCACTCTGATTATTCCACAAGTTCTATGATTCCGGCTTTGAGCATCTTGTCGATCTAAGATTTGAATTTTTTCTTATATATCGAGTTCAATATGTATGGTTGTTGTCTGATCGGTATCGCTTCGACACTAAGTGGTATCTTCATTTATCCTAGATCTCCTTCTATACTCTTCATCTCTATAAATGTTGTGGGAAATAGGTCATTGTATTCACGCAATAACTCTATTATTCTTTCTACTGTTTTCTCATCCTAGTAGTCGCCAATGTTGGCCATTTTGGGATTCTTAACTATATCAATGTTGAATTTCTTCACCTTGATCAGTGAAACAATGAATTATGATTCTATAGGTGTACCCTCCACTTCTCTTTCTCCTTCTGCTTCCTCGATTTGAATATTGCACAAATCTTCTTCATCTGGTGCTTCCTCCTGCACATGGTAACATGAAAACATTTCTTTGACTGTCTATTTATTCCATTGTTGTTCTTTGGTTATGAGTTTGACCTCTGGTTCCTTGATGAATATCACCCCTCTTATCTATTTAAGAGCTGCATCTATTTTTGGGTTCTCATTCTCGAATGAAAAAGTGACTATAAAATTTTGTTGCAATACCATCCAGGTCACAGTTCCTTTGTGCAGTTCCTGGTTTGTATACATTGTCATGTCTTCTTTGGTAATACATTAACTTCAGACCCTAGATCTAGTATGATATCTCCCATGTTGAAATCTTTGATGTTCGAATTCAATCTAAACTCCCTACTTGTTCTTATCCTTGTATGTAGGTGATTGACTATTTTTTGTTCTACTTTTCCTTTTGTCTCTATACTACATCTTTCTAATATGTTTTGCAATATTTTGAAAATGATGGATCATTCAAGAATTTTACACATAATTGCAAAAATACTTTGATTGTACTTACTTGTCCCATGGGTTTCATTTCATTGGTATGATCCAATAACAAAGGCATCTGGTACTCTGGTGCTTCCTTGTTGTGTTGTGTAGTTGAAGTCAACGCGATGTCATCCTTATGAAATTCTTGTCTAGATTGCTTAAATATGTCCTTCTCATTATGTGCGTTGAACCGCTTCCTTGGTTTGATGTTCTTCTTCACTCACTAGTGTTGTACTGGCTCTTGTCAGACTGCATCGTTTCTTGTTTTATATCATCCGTGGGTAACTATGTTGATGTTCCATCCTTCATCCCTTGCTTCGGTTGAAATCCACTAAACATTCTGGTTGTTTTGGTACCTCTTTTCCTAGATATTTACTAGTAATGTCAAACATTCTTCCTTATCGTGGTCTGATGTGCGACAATACATACAAGTTGCTGGTAGAAGTGAACATTCCCTTGCATAATGTCCTAGTTGTTGGAAATTGTGTCATACCATTGGTCCTCTACCTCTTCCAAAACCTCCTCTCGCTCATCCTCCACCTCTGTATCCTACTCGATATCCTCTCGGCGTGTTATAGTAAGGCACCTGATTTTACTACACAGTATTGTACTAAGGTTGTCTTGTGTTGTACTATGGTTGCACATTATTATATGGTTGTTGCGTAGTATTATACTGTTGCTGCACAGTGTTGTATGGGGCTGGAACTTGGTTAAATTGTGGTGCGGCTTGCCTAGTCATCATTTCTTCTTACACTCTATATGTATCTGATGTCCTCTCTTACATCAAATCCATAGTTCTAGAATGTTTGTCATCGTGTCCCACTGACTTGCAAAAGTTTCAATATGAACTCTTTCAGACTGTTTGGTATTTCTGCATCATTGGGAAGTGATATGGATCATGGCCCAGTTTCTTACATATTTTGCACCATATTCCTCCTGTTGGTAACATATTTGGCATTCCTGTTGCCATATAATACGTGAATGCTGGACATTCGTTCTTTTGGTGTCCTTCCATCCTGCATGTATTACACCAAACAACTTCTCATTTTTCCTTACTTTTATTCTGGTTTAGCTGGAACATTAATTTCTGCAAATCCTCCTTCAATTCTTTGATGGCTGGATCTATCTACCGATATTGGTTTTCTTTCAGTTAAAATGTTGCCTGTAGAGCCTCTACCTACGTCAAAAACTTATGTTGTCATAATGGGTATTTTAAGTGTGGTAGCAGTGAATTGATGAACATGTGCCTATGTTGCATATCGGTCATGAGATATTTCAACTTTCCCTTCAGTCGCTTGAATCTCTAGTCAATTTCCCATACAGATTCTCTCGGTTTTTGTCTAATTTGGATCATGTCGTTCATGTACTAATATTTTGAACTTGGCTTCTGGAAATCTTTTATCCATAATTTCTTGATGTCTGCAATTTTTTTGGTTGTCCTTGATGGATTATTTGTAGCTAAACTGAAATACCAATCCAATGTGCGATCCCTCAGTGTAATCATTAGCTGTTCCAGTTTAGTATCTTCGTCTGTGATCTATTTTTCTTCCCAAATATTCTCACAGATGAACAAATTTTTTTCTCGGTCCTCTGATGCTTCTCCTTTAAATTCTGGTAATCTGATGGTGGGATCATGTCGTGCCATTTTGAATACTGAACTACTACCTCTGCATGGTGTAGGTACTTGACTAGTGTTTCATGAACTGGCTCCTCAAATTGTTGTTCCTTGTGTAGATGTACTTCCTACTGTCTTTCTTCTCCCAAAATTTGGTTGTCTAAATGGTGGTGTTTTCTTTGGTGTATTAGTCACACATGGGTTTATGGGTTCCACACTGACATTAATATGGATAGGATTTTGTCCTTCTCTTCCCATTCTTGGACCTCTCATCTTCCTCTCATATGTTGCGTACAATATTTCCTCAATCTTCTCCACATCCTAGACATCCTCTACCTCTTCCTCACCACTCGCCAAGCCTTCCCTCATGGCTACAAATCTCTTCTTGGTATTCACCTTGTATTGGTAGGGTACTCTATTATGCATCTTTCCAGCTTTCACCATGATCCGCTTGATATGGTCGTCATATATCATGATTGGGTCCAAGGTTTTCTCCTTCTTTACCTTATCCTTTCCTCCTTCCATTTATCCTTTTTCTGTCAGTTCTTCCCCCCTTCCCCCATACACGCAGGGAAGTTTAGTTGTCTCACTCCATTGTCATTACTCCTTTTTTGTATAGTAGTATCTTAATAATAGTATACAACAATATAATGTACCTTCCTCAAGGTCCACATAGAAAATCTTTCTTCACTGCATTGTATGACTTCGCTGTATCTACTACAAATTATTTTATAAAGCCTGCCACAATATTGTTGAGCCAAAAATCTACTAAGCAGGTGAATTTGTTGTTCACCTGTTGTAACTGCTTAATATGTACTGGGGTCAATTCTAACTGTCGGATCCAGTTCGTTGCATGGTTATCCTTCAACCTTAGTATCCACTCCTTCAATAAGTGTGGAAAATCATAGAAAAATACTTCATGTAAATCAGTAATCACGTATTTCTCAAGATATTTGTGGGGTGTTACTCTAGGTTTTCTGTTATCTTTCTATGCAAATTCCAACTCTTTTGTCCTTATCCAACTTTTGATCTCTGCTTTTGCGGGATTCCATGGTCTCAACATCCCCTTCTAGTAGCTCATTGCTTTCTCTACAGATATTACGTATCTTCTAACAAATCCTCAACATATCTCATCTACTCAATCCTCTTCTGTTCCTACCAATAGACACAAAACCATTTTTTGGTTATTAATATATCTTGTCTGAGTTTGTATCTTCATCTTGAATGACCCAGGGTTCATGTCGGTTTGGGGTTCCAACAAATCCTCTAAAACTATCGACCCTCCTGGTAAACTAGATGGCAATGCAGTGCACAGAGTGCACCACACCATTTCACCCAAGATAGTCGTAATGGGTGGCTGAAATACTTATGTGTTTGCAACCCAGGATTGAGTGGGATATCTGAGAACTGTGTGCTGAGAGTTATATTATAACTTATTAACGCAATATACTGTCATTCATGATTACACAGGGAATATAAAAACTCATTCATTTATCACATCACTAACTACTGAAGAAAAGAAAGGAATACATGCATTCAATCACATAACACATGATTTTACCATGGTTCACCCCCCTCTAGGCTATGTCCACAAAGATCTAGCTCTTAGCTCTTTTATTATAGTAGTTGTGAACTACAATGTCACACACTTTTTAACTCTTCTCAGTTGGGTTGGGATATATTATGAGGCGGACTATATCACACCAGGCTCCTTAGCCTGTGATCTAACCCTCAAGATCTACCCTCCTCAGTCCTCTCTAGCTCAACATATTACACAATTAGCTCATACAACAAAATAGTACATCACCTCTGCTTCCTCACCTCGGTCTCTTCACATTTCTCTCTCCTATATGAGACCTAGGTATCTATATTTATACATTCCTATCTCTTCATCCATTACAATGTGTTGCAAAAAACCTAACCCTAACATCATTAGGTCTTCCATGCATGCGTGTGTGCTTCTCTTCCTTCCAGTTGTCGCTTCCCTTGTGCATGCCTTCTTTCCAAAAATAGCCTTTCTTTCCACTTTTGCCTACTTCCAACACATTGTTTCTCTCTAACTTCAAATTTGACCAATTTTAGGTCTGAATTTGCTAGAACATATATTAAATTAGGAATATCTCACTACTTGGCCAAATTTCTCAATTTTCTAATGAATTTAACAACATAAATTGGGGATTTTTCCCAATACAACGCAATTGCTTATAAATTTTACCATGGACACTCTGTAACTTGAAATTTGGCCACTTAGAAATCAATTCTCTGTGAAATTTCACTTCAACTCAACTTTCTCGGCTCATCCAGGATCAATGTTAAAAAATTGAGCTCTGATACCATATTTTAACATACCCGGCCACCCAGGCCAGGTCATACCACCGAAAATATTTCATTCTCTGATACCATATTGTAACATACCCAACCACCCAGGCTGGGTCATTCCACCGAAAATATTTCATTCTCTGATACCATATTGTAAAATCCCCAACATCCAACTGAGATATGCCACGTAATTTGTTTTTTGAACTCTATGTAAATGAAAACATATACACATAGAAAATCTTGTGGAAATTTATATATAAAACTTAAAATAAACAAATACATTATGCAATACAAAAATTCATACAGAATAATAATAAAAATACACATGCAACAAAAACATGAATAACCCATAAAAATAAATGCATACATAATAATGCAACATGTAATTTAACACAAAATGGGCATTTATCTTTGTAAAAATATCAACAACTGCGTGCGAAAATTCCACGAACATCCTAGCCTTAGACCACACTGCTCATCACTCTCAGCAGTGGTTCACCCCCAATATAGGACTAAAATCCACCCAAGTAAAGGGATTCCTAACTAGGTTGATGTATCTTAGACAACAAGAAATACTCTGTCACAGGTACCAACTCAAAATAATAGCCTACAGTCCCTCATTCCCGACATTCATGTCCCACCCCAAGAAGTGTGCCCCTTCTCTACTCAACAATCCCTTTTCTGCCCCACGTCTCTTCCAGGGCTTCAACAACATGCCAGACAAGATGTCTTAGAGCCCTGTAGCTACAGTTTATCACCTTTGGGAATCAATTCCCAACAATTCTCTCATATAGAGAGAAATTTCTCACGGGCCTGACAACTCACCTCTTCAGTCTCCCACGGGCTTGACAACCCACCTCTTCAGTCTCCCATGGGTGTGAAAACCCACTTCATCGGTCCAGCTCCCAAGTTAATTAGGTATAGGTACGGGTACAGGTATAGGTGCAGTAATTGTAACAGAAAGGTGCGGAGGACAACTCAATGAGTGAGTAAATTATGATGGAATTAATGAATGAGAAAATGGAATAAGTCCAAAATATATGTATGCATGTTCCCAAATTGACACTTTTCATGTTGGGAGCTACTTTGGTCCACTTGTCCCCATCCTTAGAACTTAGGATAAAATAATTATCCATACTTTATACTTTAAGGAATATTAATATAATATTCCTTTTTGGCTTAATCTCCCTCATCCTTAACTTTTATCCCCCCCTTTCCCTAACTAGTGGAGTTTAGTCCCCCATACTCTTTTATCATGGTCAATATACACACAACGATGTATTTTATATTAATGATAATACATATAAAAAAATAGGCTCATTGGCCTTTAGCATCTAGGCTCTCCATCCTAATTCAACACATAAGCCTCCTAGCTTATAATAAATGGCTCACCAGCCTATAAAACACCACATATACACAAAGGCTCCCTGGCCTCAAAATTGCACGCACTTAAGTTTGTTGTGAACGATATTCTGGAATGTACACACACCATCATTTTAGTGCGCAATACATGTGCACACTATGCCATTGAAGGTGCTTACAAAAATGATATCAGACAACTCAATAGCTTAAGTACATTTGTATTTACATTTACAATTGGGTTCGACCTAGGGGAATTACAGAAACTTTGGAACATACCTGTGCTCAATGCAAGAAGTGCATGTGCACTTGGGGGGATGTTTCCTCTTAGGGTACAGGGTGTCAAGTTGTAAAGGATATAAAAAAGGATATTCTTTTCTAGTGATGCAAATTTCCGAGGTAAGAGGCTTATAACGAGAAATTGAGAACCAGAAATAGGCTCAATACTGCAAGTCGGATGATGGAATGCGATTACAACTTAACTCCAAAGAATGTCCTTTTTCATAGATTTAGTACCCTAGGCCTGAAAAAGTATAAAATAATACCCAGGAGTACTCTTCTGTCCAATGGTGACTAGAGTATTTATTTTTCATAAGTAGTCTACTTGGTCCGAAAAAGGGTTAAAATTACACCAAATAGACATCCTTTCAAAGCCATTTAACGAGTTTGAAAAAGACAAGTTCACTCGACAATATTTTCTTTTTTTAGAGATTTGAAAAAGATCTTAACCAAGACTCGGAGGATGTGATTCTAAGAAACATATAATGGGGGAGGTCAAGGCTTTCATGCAGGACTTTTGATGAAATCTTGCAACTCACTGGTAGTTGACACAAGCTTGGGAGAACCCAAATCTTTCCAAACCAAGGATGATAAAATACTTGCAGAGAAGGAAGTCGAGGCTCTACAAGATCATTTCAATCAAAGGAAACCATCCTAGGACTCGGAGGGAGCATACTCAGAGTGGAATACTCCCTTGTTCAGAAGGTACATAAATAGAAATTCTAAGGACATGGATGAAAGATTTATCACCCTCCAAAAGAAGAGTGGGATTGAACGAATATTGAATCCGACAATGTCACTTCCTTAGACTTGTTAATATCCCAGAGAAGAGTGGGATAGACCGAAGATTGCAACAACATGACCATTTCCTAAACCATTGGTTGAATAGGATATGAGACAACATGGGCAAGAGATGCATCACTCTAAAAAATAGGAGTGGTCTTAGCCAAATATTGCATCAATAGGACTATTGTATCAACCAAAGAAGGATTAGATTGTTGGGAAACCAAAGATGACTCAAAACCCAAAGGGCCATCACACAAGGAGCAGAATTCTTGTACCATGAAAGTAGCAGGGCACACATGAGTTAGGTGACCTCCTTTGCAAAGTATACAAAGGAACTTGGTCTTACGTCCTATATGTCTAGGCTTCTCAATTGTATGAATTCCCTCTGCATGACTTGCAGTGGCTAGTGACATGCTCCCAACATGAATTGCAGAGGTTGATGACCTATCCCCAACATGACTAGCAGAGGTTGGTGATGAATCCCCAACATGACTAACAGAGGTTGGTGATGTTTGTGCAGTGTGACTAGAAATGACTAGAGTTGTGCCCCCAACATGACATGCAGTGGCTAGTTGCTGGTATTCAACATGACTTGTAGAGGTTGTTGACCTATCTCCAACATGACTAGAAAATGTTGGTCATATAATTCCAGTATGACTTGCAATGACTAGACTTGTGATTCTATCATGACATGCAACGTCTGGTTGTGGAATCAGAGACCAAGGTCCTGGGAAAGACTAGTTTTGAGAGATTATAGGCCAGGAAGGGTTATGGTATACACCATGGCCTTGTCCAACATGATAATATCCTCCTTCAAACTAATTCATAAAGGTTTTTAACTTTTAAGGAAATCATCACTGAGGAAGTCGCTTGCGAAGAGAAAGTGACATTGTAAGGGTTACTCAGATGAGGATATATGTTTCCCCCAGATGAAGGAACTCCATGAAGGGGGTTTCCCATACTATAAAACTGACTCCTCACAGATGAAACACCAGAGGACATAAGGAGGTCCTCCATGAGAAAAGCGTTCATAGGAATCGACATAAAGGAAGAGGGATAGGTGGATGGGATGTAATAAGTAGAAGGACCACCCATTTGAGCACTTGATCCTAGAAGAGCAGAGCTAGGATTGGGTCTAGAGGAAGTCTTAGCACTTAAAATTACATTCTCAAATATACCTTGCTCGAAGAATGTTGTTGTTATTGTAGCACAGGAAAGATCACTTCTACAAGTGCGCTATTAGCAGTTTATAAAATTTTCCAATTGTTATTGGTATTATGCAGGTTTATTATTTGGTTTTAGAAGTTTAACTATGCCCTCAGGATTTTATAATATTTTTGTAATTTATTTATTAAAAAGATAAAAATGAAAATTGGGCATTATGGTCAGTGATCCCAATATAGAAGTCACAAGTCAGTGCATCAAAGACTGAGCACCAAAGATTATTTATCACTAAAGTTTCATTGTTTCTGTTTTGTTCATGGAAGCCAATCTCCACACATTCTCTAAGGATCAAGAGCCTGAAACCAAGCATCAAGCCCATTTTTCAATTCATGGGATCGAGAATTTCACCGCTTAGTCATGCAACAATTGACACCAAGCCAAATTTCAAGTGACAAGGTGCCAAGGCTATGTGCTCATCCAAATTTCAATTTCCCATCACCAAATTTCCAATATTAAGCTACTGTAGAAGAAATATAAACATTGAAACCTATCTGAGGATGAAGAGAATGTAGATTTCATCAGTTTAATTCATGCTAGAAAAATATTGTTCTTTTGTAGATCCTTTGGTTTGAAGACACTTAAGACATTATAGGAAAGTTGTGCATTTAGTTATAAAGGTTCTTTGTCCCAAGCGAAGAGTGTATTGATAAATTCTATGTGTTGAGCACTCAACACACCCTAAAAGGCCTTATGAAATTCTATCAATTTTTCGGTACCACTTGTTTTCTTTAACTGTCTAAATTGAGTTCACTTTGGGGTATGGTTTATTTTGTTTTTTTTCATGACTCTTATCAATCAAGTTGGGTTTGTTTGAACTTGTTAAATGAAACATTCTGTCTAAAAGAACTTGACATCCTAACTAAGAATCTGTAGCTAACATTGTGACTAACATGGTTGTGTTCAGCATCGGAAAAAATCAAGCAGGTAAAGTGGCCACAGAGTTCCACTAATCATTGATCGTCGATGCACCTTCGACATTGGAAGAAGGAGGATTTGGTTTGCGTGAGTTATTCACCATGAATTTTCAAGAGATAGTCAATCCCCATCGACGTCGGAAAAGTATGGGAGGGATAGACATTAACAAAATCCATAAAGAAACAATAGAACAATGATCGATGTGCTTCCTTGGGGTTGAGGAAATCTAGAATGGTTAAAAAAATCACTTTTTTTTGCGATAAACATATCATCGATCGCTGAACCCCGATACACTTTTAGCATTGGGAATTTTTTGACAGAGTCAATCCGAGAGAACTTGGGTAGGTTTATATCTGATCACCAATCCTTGATAACTTTCATCATCGATGAGATAGGATCAGGTTTTAGAACATTTATCTTAATAAAAGTCATGATTCCAAATAACACGAGTAAACGAAGACGGTGGTCTCGAGTGCCATGTGTCTGTTTCACATAGGGTTGTTGTATGACCTAGTTTCATCTTGAGTCATCTTAAGCATTCTTTTTTCCTAGTCACACCTCTAAGTTAGCCTTGCCACATCAGCTCTGTATGGAAAAATCATTCGATGTCGAAGCTTTTGCAAGGAGATATCAACAAAAAGTGTTCAAAGCGGAACCCCGACCCCCGACTCACTAGCTTGACGAACGAAATGATGGGATGTTTTCGGCATAAGATACAATCAGATTCTGGCATTTAATAGAATAGTTAATGCTTCATCTTGCATATGTTTCTACATCGTGTTCCAATTGAAAAAAAATTATTTGAAATCATCGATAGGACACGTTACAACCCGCGCCCATGCCATCAACCTACGATCTAATTTAATTTTAAACGTCCTTGAATATCTGGCGACAGATTTAATATAACTACACTCATAACCTGAATTGAATAGATGATGCGACAAGGTAAGTTCATCCCTATTTAAATCTCTAGAATGGATTTGAAAATTTTCATTTTGAGCACAAGTTCGAATTCCAGAGCATCCGAAGAAGCAAAGCAAGCGTCTCGAGATTGTGTTTATTCTTAGATTATCAAGACCAGGTTAAATAAGAAATAGAGATATGTGTTCAAGTTTGTCAATTCAGCAGTCATAACTTGTTATATATACATCTGATTTCTTGCATAGTCTCTAAATTTTTTCTAAGCTACAGATAAAATGCCTCCGATAAATCCAACCACCAGACACTCGCTGAGAGAACCCAAGATAAAGGAAATATAAACAAGTGAAGGTTATTCTCTTGGTACTGCGAGGAAATTAGAGTAAGATCCTAGGGAAGATACAGTCATATAAACCTCGACAAAGAAACATTTTGTTCAACCTCCGGTCTTAGGTGATACATAAGAAAACACTGGATCCAAAGTAATTCTCCCATAGTCGGGAGACCTATTCAACAGAATCATCCTGGAGGAGTACCCAGAATGTATCTCACACAACAACCCGTATGTAAGGGCGCTTTACAACCAGGTGGTCCCAAATATCCAATGGTTATATTTGGACATGGTAGCCTGTAGAACCCTGGTTTTCCCATGCATGGAGGTTTAGAAGTGGTTATTCGACCATACAGACGGGCATAAATGCTTATGTTAGCACTCCAGGAAGTTCTCCTAGGCTGTATATCAGAGATGACTGGTAACTTAATCTTTTTGGTAACTATTTTCTCAATAATAGGTGTGGGTTTGGATCAAGATGAATATCCTAATTGCTGGATTTTACTTTCAATACAGTCTAGCTATATTCATGCAATACAAACCAGGGATGATTTTAGGGGCTAAATTTCACTCATGGGCTAATTTTCCATGGTTTTTCCAAAAACGAGATTCGCTATTTTAAAAATGATTCGCCCAAATTCTATAGAATAAAATTATTTTACCTTAAAAATCGCCAAAATTTTATAAAAACTAAATAAAATACTTATAAATTTGAATATTTTTTAAAAAATATCGCCAAACATTTATAGTTGACATATGAAGGATTAGTAATATTCGCCAAGGTTTCTATGTTTTAAAATAAATTTCCATCCTTAAAATCATCCATGATACAAACCCTTCAGGAGCTATTATTAGATAGGTTTGTAAAACAAATGGATAAGAAAACCAATAAGTTAACTAGAACATACATAGGCAATATATATGATGGGTCAACAAACTAGCCAGAGATGCTTATGATTCTTTCTTAACAGTCAAAAGTAAGATGACAGTTACCATGGGACCATTAAACATAGAAAAAAGAACAATTTCAACTCATATGCATAGACAAAGATGAAGGAGAGTCTGGCAATAACAAATTAAAGAAACTTGCAGGCTTAATATATTAAAGAAAGTGTCTTTTATACAACAACAGTAGATTATATAACTCAAAATCGAACCCTGTGTTCATCAAATGTTCTTGGCTTTATAGCATTTTACAAACAGTTTCCAGATCCTAGATTAATGGATCAAATTTTTCCAAATATAGAAAACCAATAATTGACCTAAGTAGACTAGATCAATTCAACTTCTCGATTGATATTTATGTTCTTCAGATTCTTGGCAGGTGTAGTAAGCCTTCTGAGGCTGCTGGAGCTCATGTGATATGGGAGGAGTCAAACTTGACACCTATTGACAGTCAACAGACTTATCTCCTTGACAATAGCTAACCGTTGCTTACCTTTTCTGTCTTTCAAAACATCTTCAAAACCAAAAAAAACTCTTGATAGAGATGTCATTAATTATTTTTAATCGATTGGAACCGTTTTTGAATCTTTTGAACAAGAAAAACTTGGATATGTGCAAAAACATTAACTTTCTGCCTTATCAGTGCTTTCGATAGCTAGAGAAAATAGAATTCGAGCCGATTAGCTACCGAAAGCTCTATTTTCAGTGGCTAATGAACAATCAATATGTTCGCCTAAGGTACCCTAATATTATCAAAATTTCAAAAATACCCTTATCTCAGCTCAAAAACGCCTCAGGACTGATCTTTTTAGGCCCCTGTATCTTGCTCAAACTTTGTAGGGTTACTCGCTACTTCTGGTTCATTGCATTGAACTGCCACCTCTGCAAGGGTCTCAAGAGAAGCATGAGCTTGGTGTTTTGAAGCCATTGCTTTTTTCCTCAAAGCCCTGACCTTTTTCTTCAAACCCTGGGTTACTCTCCATAAGCTGTTGTAGTCCTTTACAATATTGTTTTTCTTTTTCTTCTCCTTTATGCTTTCATGGGCTAGTCTTTCCAAAGCTGAATTTCTTTCTGCAAAGTTTTTTGATAGGGTTTCATACATGGTTTTTATTACCCTTTCAAGCACTTCTTGCTCGGCTAGCTTCTTCTTAAGATTCTAGATTTCTTTTTATTTGTTCTGCTTCACTTGTTTTCTAGATGAGGCCTCTGTAATTTGTGGCTCTTATTCTTCTTGGGGAGTAGGTGATGGAAGGTTCTCATAACTTGTTGTGTATATGTCCACAAAAACAGAGTTGTCACGCCCTGTGGTAACTAAATCCTCGTGCCCTGTTTCCAACTGCTACTCTTCATCTTTTGAATCTATGTAAGGGAGATTGAGAATGTTTTTATTCACTGGGAATTCATTGGCCTCTTTTTCCTCACTGTTAAAATTAAATTTCTTCTTCGTTTTGCCCATCCTAGAGGAAGGAGAGGGTTGATTGACTGGGGTTGGAGAGATAACTCTTCTCCTCCTCTTTCCACTTCTGGGAGTGGAGGATTTCTTGGAATGAGGACTCTTTTTTCCCTCTGGATGAACCTCAGTCTGGAAATCATTCCAGAATAAGAAATAATTTCATTCTTTACCTTTTCTTTGCAATAGCTCACAGGTCCCAACAGTTTGATTAAACTATGGTGGGATAATCTACCTGCAACTTGACTAGGTTTGGCCTTGACTTGATGAGCCATCTTGGATAAGCTTCGGTGGAGGAAATAGGGAAGATTAAGTGGGTTTATACCTTTCAAATGGTTTATAAGTTTGAAATGATAAATAATCACCCTTTTGTATCGCCCTTCACAGGTTATATAAACCATTATAGCCTTCAATAACTGCTGCCATTTCTCTTCAAGGAAAGATGCAGGAATATCTTTCTTCCAAATCAAACCCCTGTGTTCTGGTTTTAAATAGGTCCTGAATTCAACATTCTTAATCATAGTGGTTTTAAACTATTTCTCTCTAGTCGTGGGAAGCTTTGTAACTTTGGCTATGAGGGTTTCATCAATTTTGAATTCATCCCGACCGATGATTTATTTCTTTCCATCGAAATTGAGAGCGAAAGCCTCTGCCACTTGTTGATGAAAGCTCTGTAATGTTTTGCAAAAATTGTAACACCTTGCATCCTTGAAAATTTGACATACCTTGGGATGTGATTCCAGGTAACCAATATCGTTAAGCTCCTTCCTCAGTGTCGACGTTCCTTTCTTCATTTTCGACGATGTTTTTGCACACCTGTGATTGAAGGAGTGGATTTCGGGAAGAGTTACACCGTGTAAACTTACTGAAAATCGGCTCGGCTGAGATAAAATTGAGATAAATGGGGAGAGATTTTGAATGTGGCATTGATTGCAAGGAGTGAGACGAAATGGTTGAAGATGTGAAGAAGTCATGGAAAATATTTGAAATCAATGGGAAGTACATCGACGTATGACTTAATGATATAGCAATCAGGAAAAATTCTCTCATATCACAGTGAGATCATCTTTCTAGTCATGAACGGTTCTTTCTCTAGTCCTTTCGGCGGCTTGTGGAATCATGGAAATGTTGAACCCGTTGTTTGAAACATGTGATAGGATGTGCTTGGTCTTTACCTGCTTCAATGATTTCGGTGGCTAAAATGGCCCTGGATTCCTTTATTTAAGCTTCCAAAAGCTAAGTCTTTCGGTGGCCAATGAACAATCGATATGTTCACCTAAGCCACCAAAACCTAAGATTTGAATTAGATCAAACACAAGCTAAACAAACTTTTATTTAAACTTTATTACAGGGGTAAAGCTTCGAAAAATGAACCTTTAAAAATTTAAAAAGTACCTTTTTAAAAGACTTCCTATCACCTAAAATGAAAAATCTCGATTGATTTATTTGAGGAGATGACATTGGATCCTATTGGGGGTGAAAGCCTCCCTGTGAGGTTTCAAGAACCACAGAACCAATGCCTTTCCTGAGAAAAGAAAATTTAAAACTATCTACTAGCGTTTCCATTGGGAATGGAGTTATTCTGTAAAAACAAAAAGATGAAAAATAAAATTACAATGACAAGGCTCCAAAGCCTTAGATAAAATAGAGTTTCAGAAAACATCGGTTAACTAGGCCACCAAACATTTCTTCACCTCCCAGACTTTGCAAAATGAAGGTGTTGTTGTGTTGTACTTGAGTTATCATGAAAGGACCGGTCCACAAAGAGTTAAACTTGTCTTGTTTGCCTTTATCTTGTCTGAGGGCATCCCATTTCAAAACCCAATCACCAAAATCATCCACCTTTTCTTTTCTGTCAAAAGTGTCCTTGATCCTCTTTTGATGAGCCTCTTATTTGTCCACCAAATGTTCTCTGACCTACTGCAGTTCTACCAAGTCAAGCATTCTTATTACCATATCATTTGATTCAGTTTTCTCTTCCTGAAAAAATATAACCACTGGTAAAACTAGCTGAATAGGGAAAATGGCATCAATACCATAGACCAGTTTGAAGGGCGAAGTTCATATGGATTTCTTATTAGTTACTCTGTCTTCCCAAAGAGAAAACTTTAGTTTAGAATACTAACTCTTTTGATTCTCCTCCAACATCTTTCTGATGATTCTAATTAGATTCTTATTGGATGACTCTGCAAGGCCATTACCTTGAGGGTAGTAGGGGGTAGAATGTACCAATTGAGTGCCCATTGATTTGCAATGTCAACCAATGCATCGGCTTTGAAAGCTGCTGCATTATCTGTTACTAGCCTTTTTGGGCAATTGAATCTTCTCAGGATGTTCTCTTAAAGAAATTTTATGATGACCTGATGAGTGGCATTCCTGGTGGGGATTGCCTCTATCCATTTTGTAAAATAGTCAGTGGCTACCAAGATCCATTTATCCTTACCACTAGATGAAGGATTAATCTCACCTATAAAATCTAAACCCCATTACTGAAAAGGACCATTCACTACAATAGGTCTCAGGGGCAGAGATTTTAGTTGTTGTTTTCCTGTGAATCTTTGACATTTATCACAAGATTTCACAAAGGTGCACACATATGAAAAAAGAAAAGGCCAATAGTACCTATCCCTTAAGATATTATGAGTTGTGGTCTTCCAGTAATGGTGACCTCCACAAATACTTGAATGAAACTGATGTATAACTTCAACTGACTCTTCTTTGTCTAAACATCTTAGTAGTAAACCGACAAGATCTTTCCAATACAAAATATTATTATAAATGCAAAATTTGATTGCTCTGAGCTTAAGGGCTCGAGCTTGAGTCATGCTAAGTTCAGGAGGAACTTCCAAATTTTGTAGAAAATGAATAATACCTGAATACCACTCACATGAAAACAAATGCTCGACCACCTGCTGGTTGTTATGTTGTCCTTACGCTACTACCTTTGTCTGCAAACTTGTTGAACTTTCCCCAATGAAATTTATGTCCAAAAGATCATAGTTTTATTTTGTCAAAATCTTGGCAAGGCCTTGGCCTTTTACCATCTTAGTGGGATTCACTTCTATGTCGAACGTGATTAGCTTTGCGATCCATTTATCTCTCTTTCCATCAATATCAGGCTGAGTCAAAACATCCTTTACAGAGGATGAAGGAACATAGGCGATAAAATTTGCATGGAGGATATAAATTCTGAAAGCTTTTAAAGACTTAATGAGAGCATAATCTTGTTTTTGTATAGGATCATACCTTAGTTCAGCGTCTCCGAGTGTTTTGCTGAAAAATGCCATTGGGTGATCAAGACTTTCATCATCTTTTTGTAACAAGACTGTTGCCACCGTTTCATAGGAACCAAAGGAAAACATATAGAAGTTCTTGGTGTAATCCAGACTAATTAGAGTGGGGGATTCCATGATAGCTTGTTTGATGTCCTGAAATGAACTTCTTGCATTGTCTGTCCACTTTATCTTGGATCCCTTTTTTAGTATAGAAGTTATATGTTTCACTAACTCAACAAAATTTGGAATAAATCTTCTGAAAAAAATTATCTTACTGAGTAGAGATTGGATATCCTTCTTTGACCTTGGTATGGACAACGTCTGAATTGCTTCCACCCGAGTTGGATCAATTTTCACACCTTCTGCTAAAATGACATGGCCTACTAGCTTGCCCTTCTTGAGAGAAAATTGGGACTTTTTGGGGTTCAATGAAATCCTGAACTGTCTGCACTTCAAAAATACTCTTTTTAGATGCTTTAGGTGCTCTTCATGACTGCTGGAATAAACTGTAATGTCATCAAGATAGATGAGAAAAAAACTTGTCCTTTTCTCCCACGAAATCTATGTCCATGGCCCTATGAAAAGTGGCCCCAACATTCATCAATCCAAATGGCATCTTGGCGTACATGAAGGTACCCCAAGGAGTAGTAAAGGCAGTTTTTTCTTGGTCATCGGGATGTACAAAAATTTGGTTATAGCCTGAGAAACCATATAGGAAAGACATGGCAGTAGCCCCTGAAATTCTTTGCAGCAAATGTTCCATCTTGGGTAGGGGATGGTTGTCTTTCTTTGAGAATTTATTTAGATTTCTAAAGTCAACACATAACCTGATCTCACCATTTTTGTTTTTCACTATCACTAGATTTGCAATCCATTTAGAGTATCTTAAAGGGATTATGATTTTGGCATCAAGAAGATTTTTTATTTCTCTTTCAATTACATGAAATAGGAGAGGACTAATAGGTCTTAGTTTTTTTTTGAAAGGGATGGTGTCTTTCTCAAGGGGAATCTGATGTTGAATGACCTCAGGGTCATAGGTTTTTAGATCACTGTATTTCCAAGAAAAAACATCAGTGAATTCCTTCATAATGATGCAATATTCAGACCTCTAGTCAGTGGTTAATTCGGTGGACAGATTTATGAACTTAGGATGATTTTGGCTTCCTATATTGTGCTCATGGATAGTAGGATATTTCTCCTTCTTATCAGGTTTGTAGGGGACATCGTTATGATCAAAAATCTTCTCAAGAGGCACCAAACCCCTAGGTATATAATTGTTGGGCAGTTGAACGATATCATGCTGACCCATTTTTATTTTTAGGTTAGGCTTCTTGGATTCATCTACATTTTGATTTTTTTGGTCAATATGCATATCAAAAAATTCATCTACCACTTGGAGAAATCTACTAAGCTCATCATCATCTTCAAAAAATTTCCAATATTTAATATTGTCGGGTAGGGATGGCCTATATTTGACTTGGATTTCATAATTGAATATGGGAGGCATGGGAGGAATAAACATACTAGTTGAAATAGCAAGGGAATCAAAAAGATGATTCATAGCTTTGGGTACATAAGAAATGTCAAAAATGGAAAAAGAGTCCCTGATTTTCCATACCTCATCCCTGTAGGCTTTCAATCTGACATGTTTTTCTTGGAAAGTATTGTTTACTTGTTGTATGATGAGAGCCACGTCTCCAAACACCTTTAATCCTTTAATTATCATCTCCTTGGAAGAATTTAATCCCAATATCAAAGCCTCATACTCTTCTATATTGTTAGTAGTTTTGAAATCAAGCTTCAAAGACAAATGCATAGCCTCCTTCAAAGGAGAAATCAAAACTACACCTGCACCAGTTGAGTCTTTGGTACTGGCACCATCAAAGAACATGGTCCACATAGGAATACACTCTTCATCAGTCTGTTGATAAGTAGGCTTTGTGAGCTGCAAAGGAGCTGGCTGAGAATCATCTATTTGAAGAATGCACAAGCCAAAGACTGTGTCTAAAGCATAAATGAGATGATTTACGGAATTTTTCCCATCACTAATGATGTAGGAAAGTTGATTCTCTATGTAAAGTCTCTTTAGCTCTCCTCCAAACACTGGGACTGTGGCATACGAAAGATCCATTTGCAATGTACCCCCCAGTCTTTTGCTCCATGAAAGTTACAAGAGGAGGCCGAACTTGGGTGGGATATCAGCCACTACAACGTCCATTACCATGTTTCTCATTGGCAACTGGGAAAGGTTTATAATAAGTTCTTTTATGAGGCCAAGGCATATGACTTTCCTAGATTCAAAAGAGAAGAGGTCATGATAAGGTTTTGTGACATCAAGCCCAAATTCATCCATCACTGCTTTAGGCATAAGATTGTGTGAGTCTCCTGAATCAAGCAAGCAATTGTGAAGGATCGTGTCATGGATATTTAGGGATATGTAGAAGGGTGGACAAGAGTCATCTCGATATTATACCATAGGTCTTGTTGGTGTTGGAAGTCACTCCTGGATTGCAGCAGGAGGAGATCCCAATGCCCATCAGTTTATGCCACAAATAATTTTAATGGGGTGATCAGATGGATAGAGGCCCAGGAAGATATCACTCTAACTCAGAAAATTAGGCCTCGTATGTCACAACAAAAGAGGTCTTGATCTAACTTCAATTAGTAGGTTGATTATAAATGAGCATATGGAAGACTTGGTAAGAGGAGTGAGCAAGACTTCCTTGGGAATCAGGCCTTTTGACGGCTTGAAGAGGAAAAACTCAGAACTCAAGATCCTCTTGGTTTAGAGTTTCGGGGAACTGAAAGGTGACTTGACTGGATCTTCCAATTCCAAGTCATTCAGTGTTGAGAAAATACAAGAATTGATTAGAAACAATGCAATTATTACAGTGATCCAACATACATAATCCTATAACGACGCAACTCAACTGGATCCTCCAATTCCAAGCGGTTCTAACACAGTGTAAATAGAGAGATGGAAAGAGGCTAACATTCATAAGGCAAGAAGTCTCAAGTGCCAATACATAACCAGAGAAACCAGTGCTTCATAAAAAATTTACAGTTGAGAGCCTAGATCAACCATTGATCCTTACAAAAATACAAAACTGAGTACATATACTCCTCAACGTTTTCCCAGCGGAGGCATCTCAGAACTTCTAGGACATGGCATCTCTTCAGTCAAATCTAGCCTGAATTCCTTTGTGAGACATCACCTTAACTTTGCATGGCCTTTGTAGGGGGGTAGCTGAAACATTAAAGGATAAAATAGCATGTGCAGACTCCTCTGGTCAGACAAGGACTCGGCATGGCTTCTTTGAATAAAACCAACATACAGGACTATCTCGGGTAGACTGCCTGTTGGGACCTCCATGCTTTACATATAATGAGTGAGTCAAGGTTTCAACTACCTTCCCCCACCTTCGTTTACTTTTAGCAGGGACCAAGATCGAGGCCGAGTTGAACTGGTACTTGGAGAATGCAGCAATCCCTTATGTAGCTAAACTCGACACTTTGGCCCTTTGCATAGCTCTTTCTATCACCCCAAGTGACCACGGGTTGTGACCCTGTGCCTATCTTCAAAGGTGCTTTCAGGATTTCGGTGTTTCGGGCTTTGGGGTTCTGAAATGCAGTGGAAGGAGGAGACCCTTTGTTCTCCCAAAGTCCTGATAGCCGAAATGGCTTGATTGCACGCCACATGTCCCATTGTATGGACGACCTAGATCATCTCTTGATCAACGGTCCTGGTTATTTTCGGTGTTTTGCGCTTCGGGGATCTGAAATGTAGTGGAAGAAGGAGACCCTCTGTTCTCTCGAAGTCCCGATAGCCAAAATGGATTGATCGTGCACCATGTTTCCCATTGGATGGACGACCTAGATCATCTCTTGATCAACGGTCCTGGTTATTTTCGGCGTTTCAGGCTTCGGGGATTTGAAATGTAGTGGAAGGAGGAGATCCTCTGTTCTCCCGAAGTCCCGATAGCCGAAATGGCTTGATCATGTGCCATGTGTCCCATTGGATGGACGCCCTAGATCATCTCTTGATCAATGGTCCTAGTTCTTTTCGGCGTTTTAGGATTTGGGGATCTGAAATGCAGTGGAAGGAGGAGACCCTTTGTTCTCTCGAAGTCCTGATAGCCGAAATGTCGAAATGGCTTGATCACGTGCCACATGTCCCATTGGATGGACAACCTAGATCACTTCTGAAATCTGGGACTGCCTCTGTCCTATACCCTTTCAGTGTTTCGGGCTTCGAGGATCTGAAATGTAGTGGAAGTAAAAGACCCTCTGTTCTCTCGAAGTCTCGGTAGCTGAAATGCCGAAATGGCTTCATCGCGTGCCATGTGTCTCATTGGATGGATGGCCTAGATCACTTCATGAGTTTGGCCATAGGAGATGAGATCAGGTTCTTGACCACATGCAACTCTACGACCCAAACTTACCCGATGGCCATCAATCTTCCCCATATGTGGATCCTCACCGTTGAAAGACAAAGTGCCTAATCACTTGATTGTAAGCTCGAAATGGTCTTGTTCTGTGGGCTGTGCTCATCACTCATGGCTGTGTCCTTTGAATAAAACACACTCGATCGATTTTCAAACCCCCCTTCTATGCATTTACAATAGGGGCCTGAAACCAGAAGAAAACACCATCTTGCAAGAATTTGCACTAACATTAGGCTCCATGGGGGATAGAGTCGTCCCTGCGATGCTCTAAGAACTCATTTGTAGCTTCAGTGCCTTGCTGTTGGGATATGGAGTCGAGCTCAAAACACCCTGCTTAAAAATACATGCCGATAAGTGAAAAATAAAAGATAAACACATATGCTCCGCGGAGCTTATTTATGTAGGGTCCTAAACTAATAAATTCCTTTACATGGGGTTAGGTGACAACAAACTTCCACCATAGCCAATCAAGCAACTTCCTGAATAGAAGCTCCTTCCTTCTATCGATGATCACCAATAGATGGTGTAACCGTGACAGTAGAATGGTTACTCTCTTCGACTCCTCCTTACAGGCTGAAGTCGAGATTGTAATGTCCCCCACCTCTCAGAGAGGTGATGAGGAGACTCAGTGGCCTGGGCACCCCCACTAGGTCATAGTCTCACACTGAAGGGGGGAAAGTCAAGAAGTTAAAAGTTATATTTTTAAGTTGACTTAAGAAAGGAAAAGGATAAAGGAGTAAAAGATAACTCAACAGAAGAATAGAAGATTAACCCTGGGAACTAACCTAACTCAACAGAGAATTAGAAGGAAAAGTATAAGTAAGAGGTTGGGGTGCACCTATTACTCATTCTGGTTTTGGATTAGCATTTGCTATTTCTCTTGAGCATTTAGTTTGGGGGTTTTGTTGTACAAACCCTTGGGAGAAACTCAGTGGTGAAATATCCACTCACCTTGTTCCACAGCTTGGTCTCGGGGATGAAATACTCCTCCACACCATTCTAGTCTCAGGGCCAGTTCATTGAGGGAGGTTCGATCCAGCTTATCCTGAGGGCCTAGGGCCATTCCAAAAGTTGTGTTTTGTTTGCAGGGGCATGACCATGAGTTTGAGGGATTATCTGGAGGGTTATCATCATTGTATATTTGTCTGTAGATTGGGACGTCGTGGAGCCATAGGGGATGCCCTGTGATTCAGTAAAAATCAGATCTAGGGAGATCTTCTTGAGATCTGAGCTCGAAACTTCTCCCACAGGATTCTCATAGACTGATCTATATTTTTGGAGAGTTTCAGAGCATTTCGAGGCCTCCTTCATCAGGGCCGAACTATCTAGGGTTTCAGTCATCTAGTGGGGCACCCAATTCAATGGGAAATTCAGATCTACGAAGATTGAGAAGGATCTTGGACATTCAGGCACCTAGGTTATTCTTACCATTGCCCGATCTATATTGTGGGAGAGTTTCAGAGCATTTGGAGGCCTCCTTCATTAGGGCCAAACCAGCTAGGGTTTCAGTCATCTAGTGGGGCACCCCATTCAGTGGGAAATTCAGATCTACGGAGATTGAGAGGGATCTTGGAGATTCAGACACCTGGGTTATTCTTACCATCACCCGATCTATCAATTGACATATTTCTTAGGGTGATTGGACACTTTTGGCAGTAGGGCCGAGTTATTGAGGGTTTCAGCCTTCTATTGGAGCGTGGCATTCTTCAGTTGGAGAGTTTGGCATTCAGATCTAGTTGTATTGATCTTCATTTCTTATTCAGTCTTTGGAGGCATTATTTTGTATTAACGGGAGCATTTTGTAGCAGCTCATATCTATTGCTTGTACGACCATCTGAGGTTCATGCCAGATCAGTCATCTATTGTATTGATCTTACATTGCTCATAATAAAAAGGTCAGATCTTTGCTTATGCTTCTACATCTTGAATATATTGTGATCTCCATGTGTTGATGAATCTTGTATGCACTTAATAACTCAATAAATTAGTAGTAGTTAGTGATTCCAAGAAATAATTTGGCTTGAGATCATTACAGTGGTATCAAAGCCTCGATTCTCCAAACTTGTGGAGAGATCGGTGCATGCAGAAGTACAGGGGAATTGTTATGGGTCGAAGGAAGATAAATAACAATGAAACAGAGGTAGAAATAGAAGGTTCATTAGACGACCATGAGCCTCAGGACTTGGCTCTCTTAGTAACTGAATTTGGTAAGTTCCAACAAAACATGAACCGCACAAAAAGCACATTGGTTCGACAGTTGGATGAGTATCAGGAAACCAACAGAAGGGGACAGGCCGAAATCTTTGAAACCTTGAAGAAATTTGATGAGAATCTACAGAAAATGAACGAGAACCAAACTAGGATAACTGACCTTCTGATGCAAGTAACCCATTGAGGAAAATATCCTGTTACATATGGGAATAAGGAGGCTGGAGGGTCCGATGGAACCCATGAGGAAGACAGATATAACCCAGAGAAAGCACCAGGATCCGAAGGGATTCTTGGAGGTGGCACATTCCATGGGCAGATGGGTAGCAGGACCAATCATAGGCCATACGTGCCAGTGTTCAAAGATGAACCGCTAGGCCAACACTCAGGTAGCAGAGCTAACCCCAGACCATACATGCCCACATTTATAGATGAGAAAGAGCAGCATGAACAGGTTGAATATTTTGTGGCACAATTAGCCATGAGTACAAGGGAATACTACAGCTTGGATATGAAAGTTCAAAGACAGATGTCCCTAGACCAGTATTGTCAAATCAAGTTCAGAAACCAACCTAGGATGAATCATAGGGGAAGCTTTGAGTTTGAGCGAAGGGCAGGGAAGATAAAGATTCCATACTTTGATGGTACAACTAAGATGACAGCACAAGAATGGGTGCAGAAGCTGGATACCTACCTGCAGCTTAACCCCATGAGAGAGATGGAGGCCATCAAGTTTGCCACTATGTACTTGGATGGAAAGGCCCACGACTGGTGGTACCATGGGCTCACCACACTCGACCACAACCAGATTGTATCCTATACAGAATTCACTTAGAGGCTCATTGATAGATTTGATCTAGGAGATCCTGAGTTACACTTCTGAGAGATCACCCAACTCAAGCAAACAGGTATAGTTGAGGCATACATTGATGAGTTCCAAAGATTGGTAGTGATGGTGCAAGATATGTCCCCAACCAGGCTCATGATGCTCTTTATAGAAGGATTGATGGAACCCTTGAAGGGTTGGGTTAAGGCCTTCAAGCCTACCAGCCTATAGGAAGCCATTTGGAAGATGAGGGATCTGGGTCCAGCTGCTAAACAAAAATTCATACCCAAACCACCTCTTAATAGTGGTGGAAGAGATCAAAGGCCTCCAATAAACCAGGGAGGATGTGACCCTAAGGGTTATGACAAGGGCCGTGGTAGAATAGATGACAACACTAGGAGGGAACTGAGAAGGAAGCTTCTCACAATTTCATTGATGCAACATTACTGAAGAGGAGGCACATACCTAAAGTAGAGTTTGAAGGATTCAAAGTGGTAGTACTATGCGTTGTAATAGATACATACTAGGTATGAAATTCACCTTGGGAAGGCATGAGTTAGTTCAGGATGTGTATGTGATGGATCTTCCCGATACCAACATCATCCTAGGGGTGCAGTGGCTCATCACTCTAGGACCCATCACCACAAATTACAAGACCATGGAAATTTCCTTTGTGGAGGAAGGAGGATGAAAGGTTGTGCTTAGAGTCATGACAGGTAACTCTGCCAAAGTGGTCACAACCAAGAGGATGGAAGCCATCTTTAGAAGGGAAGAAAATGTATATGCAGTGGAATGTAAGATCTCAACACAGGTGGATGAGAAGGGAAAGGTGCATTACACACCAGAGATCAAAAAAATCCTTGATAAGCACCAGAAAGTTTTTGGGCCGATTCCTCCAGGTGTGCCACCAGACAGGGGGTTTGAGCACATCATTGAGCTAGAAGCAGGGGCTAAGCCTATTATCAACACACCCTATAGGCATCCCAAGAAGTATAAAGACGAGATAGAGAAGGCCATCAAGGAGCTTCTATACATGGGACACATCAGACCAAGTTCAAGCCCATTTTCTTCGTCAGTAGTTCAAGCCCATTGACTCTGAATAAAAAGATGATAAAAAACAGATACCCTATACCCAGGATTGATGAGTTGTTGGATGAGATGCATGGAGCTATATATTTCACAAAAATTGATCTTCGCTCGGGCTACCATCAAATCAAGATGAGGGAGGAGGACATCTCAAAAACAACCTTTAGGTGTCACTATGGCCATTA
>ML789729.1:11308-28004 GCA_009831015.1 Picea engelmannii
TGGATTTCTATGGCTTCTATAATAAGGTGGTCAAAGAAAATCATGTGTTTAGTATTGGAAGAGTGTTCGATAATATCATATTTTTTGGTTTTGACTATGGTTTGTATATGAGATATGCTCCTTCAATCTAGTGTGAAAGGAGTGTCTGATTTGGCTAATGTAGGAGGTGTCACAGGAACAAGGGATTTCATATACCCCTTGGTGATTGATGGGATTGATTTTTTCCTTGAGAGAGGTAAAGGAGTTTTGGATAGTTTTGGGAGGTTTAAATATGGTATTGATGTTCTTTTTTGGAAGGATTTTGGAGATTTTATCGATGGTACCTTTGACGAAGAAGAAAGGATTGGGAGATGTTAGTGTGGGGTGGATTTGAGCATGGGATTGTATACTTTTTGGAGGGATTTAGAGATTTTAAGGTTGGAACAACCATTATTGGAGAGGGAATTCCTAAGGTGGGGGGGATTTAGAGATTTGAAGGCTGGGATAGTCATTATTGGAGAGGGCATTCCTAAGGTGGGAATTTCCATGGTCAAGATGGATAATATCATAGATTACAAGGGCACTGTTAAAAAGAGTATTAAAGACTCCAAGTTTTTTAACTAGGTGGTGATGAGAGTTGGCTTGGAGGTAGCGGTCAGTATAGATTTTTTTTTTGTATTTGGAGGAATCGACAACTCGACAATCTCATACTCATGTGACACGGGGTCGATTCTAACCACTACCACTATAACCTCTAGGTGCCATAGGTATTCCCCTTCCGCAGGAACGAGTAAGTCGGGGGGATTTGAACTCGGAACTTCATCGAACATAACACTTTATATCATGACACTTTTCAATTGAGGTACCCCTCAAGGGATTTAAAATTTGGACATGGGGGTGGGCTTTGATCCACTTATGTGTGCACAGGTCACAATATTATTTAATATAATATCTGTGGGTGCAACCACACATTCAACCATTACCTCAAGGTGCCCCCATGGCTTCAGGTTAGGCCCTCACAGGAATTGAACCTTTCCCAATGGTGAAAAAATCCTCGCTTTCCACCATTGGATCCAACCCCTTTGGGATTTAAATTTGGAGGACATGGGGGTGGGATTTGATCCACTTATGTGTGCACAGGTCACGATATTATTTAATATAATATCTCTGGGTGCAACCACATGTTCGACCACTACCTCAAGGTGCCCCATGGCTCCAGGTTAGGCCCTCACGGGAATTGAACCTTGCCCAATGGTGAAAAACTCCTCGCGTTCCACCATTGGATCCAACCCCTTTGGGCGCAGTCAATATGGATTTTATTTCTGCAAACTTGGTGAAACAAAATTATTAATATTTTAAAAATATCAATAATAATTAGTTAAAAAAAATTAATCAACAATTAATTCATATTAATTCATAGAAAACATACATAACATACATAAAAATTTATTGTCCATTAATATAGTAAAAACATTGTTATATCTACTAATTTTAAAGCACCTCAAAATATATATATATTTTTAAATATTTTTAATTATATATATATATATATATATATATATATATATATATATATATATATATGACCATGTGTGTGATGGAGTGACTAATGTACATGTGAGTGTTTTTGGCTGATTTGATGATTGGGGAAATAAGAGGGTCTGTGGCTAGAGTTTTCCTAGCCACAGACCCACGACTCTTCTGTCTATCTCCCTGCAGCGTCTTTGCGTGGATTCTTTCCTCAGGAACTCCATCTAGTCCCCTATGTAAGTGAAAAATATCCAATAGTAAATGTACATTCGCCCATTGCACTCAGATTAGACGATTTCTGGCAAGCATGGTGAACATGAGCATGGATAGGATGAGCATGAATAGGATTATAACATCCATTTTTTATTTCCTTTGTCATCGATTTGTAGAAATACAAACAAGTGTTCCTCTTTTCATAGGCTTGTAATACAGATGGCAGTGTTTAGCATTTGTTATCGATCTATAATTGTTACAAGGAACAATTAAGTGTAAATAGTCTTTCATTGCATTAGCCATAAAAATAAAAATAAATGTACAACAGGCTTAAAACACAAAGTTATGTCAGTAGTATAAAATTTACCATGCTAATACAAACAACTACTGATATAATATCTTGAGGTATTATAAAAAAACAATATGACAAAATTTGACAGAGATCATACTTCCTCTTCTCATGGGCTTGTAATACAGATGGCAATGTTTAGCATTTGTCAGCTCAGGAAACCCCTCCCTGACTCCTAAGTATTGTGACACTTCACAATCAAAGATATAGGAAACCAGTCAATTCTGCCAATAGCCTAAGATTTACATTTTCCAATTATAGAGATAAATTTCACACATTTGTCTAACAAGATGGTTAAAATATGGCCCCACCTGTAGGACAGAACATCCTACATATAGTTAAGAAGAGGGGGGCGATAGAGTCTTAAGATTTTCTTAAAGTTAGTTCCCAATGGCAGATTAATGGAGTTCATTTACCTTTTCTTAACCATGCATACTTCTTTTCAGTGTTGCCTACAAGTAGTGTCGTACATTAGGACAAGTTTTAAGATTAGGAATTTTATTTATTGTTTGTCAAATCATCACCCTCGTTAGGTAGAATGCCCCGCTTCCAGCAAGCCTATTCAGTAATCCGACGGGTTTACCTAGTCATACCATAGGTCGGTACCTGCTTCCAACAAACCTGTTCAGTATCCCGACGGGTTAGCCTCTTACACCCTTTTACAACAGAGATTGGTCCACCATCTTTTAATATTTATGTATGAATATTTATTTTTGTAAGTAGATGGGGAGGCAACTCTGATAATTTTTTTGTTTGTTTTGGACTGGGATGGTATTTAAGTTAGAGGATGACTCTTCTTTATGTATTACTTATAGATTGTCCTGATGTAAGGGATACTTATGTGGGCGTAGCCAATTTGAAGAGATGGTATAGTCAAGCATTTTTAATGTGTAGTGGATGGTACCATTGGAAAATAACAGAAAGGTATCTATAGTCCCTACTCACTTTCTTCTATTTGAAGTTATATTGATGTTTCCATGGTTAATCACTAATCATACCTTCTTTCTACTCTTTCATAAAGATAATTTACTCACCTACTCAAGGTTCTTGGGGAAATTGTAATAGTAACCTCTAGGTTTGATAAGAAAAAGTGTCACTTCCTTATGTCCTCTAGTGGTGGAGGTTATGAGAAACTTCCATGAAAGATGCCTTGAGAGGAAGGAAGATAGAAATCTTGTAAAAATGGATAATTTAAAGTAGGCAGTTTCTAATCATAATAAAAATAGTCATTATCCAATTGGTGCTTAAGAAGATAACATAGTTTAAATATAGAAACATCTTCTTTCGAAGTAAAATACTCCCCTTTCTGTCTCCTTGGAGTTGTCCACTTGTTGTTAGATGAACACCTGTAGAAATCTCTAAAATTGTTTATCAAAAAAAAAAAAAACACTCTAAAATATTTACATATGTACAATTAGAAATCAAAAAGTCTCAAGAACAGGGGGAGGGAGAAGAAACTTCCCCATCCACCAAGGCCAATGCCTTGTCGGCTAACATGACCTGTATAAAATCCTCTTTAGAAATGGGCATGTGGTAAAGTTCAATTCTGTGTCCATTCACTATGAAAGAGACTTGTCCATCATCAATTGTTTTTATATTAATGGCCCCATTATCATACATGGTAACTACCTCATAAGGAACTAACCATCGAGTGGTAAGTTTTCCTTTAAAAATTTTGAATCGTGAATCAAACAATAAATCCCAATCACTAGGTTGAAATTTTTTCTTTTTAATAAATTTATCATGTCACTTGCTTCTCTGGTTTTGAACTAAGATTGTCCTTTGGATAGCATCTTGTCTAATCTCATCCAATTCATTCAATTGTAGGGCTCGTTATTTTTGTGCCTCACCTAATTCTAATCCCAATTGTGTGGCAATACGAAAATTCCTTACTTGGAATTCAATCGGTAGCAGTACTTGTTTTCCATAAACTAGTTCATATGGGGTATGCCCAGTGGTGTTTCTCCAGGTGGTATGATATGCCCACAAAGCCTCTGGAAGTCTATCATCCCAATCTCTGTGGTGTAATTGGATAGTTTTGGTTAGGATAGTTTCCAATACCTTATTTGTTGATCCTACTTGGCCATTAGCTTGTGGGTGGTATGGAGAGGACTTAGGATACTTTATCCCATATTTTTTCGTTAATTCCTTCATCAACTTAGAAGTAAATTGTGTACCCTGGTCTGTGACAATCTCACGAGGAACACCAAAAAGGGTAAAAATATATTCATAAATGAACTCAACAACAAATTTTTCAGTAGCCCTAAACAAGGCTTTTTCCTCTACCCACTTGGTAACATAATCTGTGCAAACAAGAATGCAATTCTTCTTGCAAGACATAGGGTAAATTGGTCCTACAAAATCAAGGGCCCATTTCTCAAAAGATTCTATCATAACCTAGGCATGCAATGGAATTTCATCAGCTAATGTGGTTCTTCCTATCCTCTTATAGCTATCGCAACTTCTCACATATGTGGGAGCATCCTTAAAAATGATAGGCCAATAGTAACCTGAATGTAAAACCTTGTATGTTGTACGTTTATCAAAAAATGTCCACCACATGGTCCATCATGACAACTTCGTAGGATTTCTGCTATCTCATCTTCTCGGACACATATACGAATAATCAAGTCTGGTGCAGTATGAAAAAGGTCATGGCCAACCCAGGAGTAGTTAGCACTTTGCGTAATAATTTGACGCTTTTCATGAGGTGACAAATGAGCTGGTAATTTTATAGTAGCCAAATAATTTTCCATGTCTGCAAACCATGGAGTGTTTACAGAGATGGAAAAGAGATTCTCATCTGGAAAACTATGATCAACAAGAATACCATCACCCTCATGATTAATGCACAAGAGAAAATTAGTTACTAAGTTCTTTTTTCCTGGTCGTTCAAGGACGGTGATATTGAAATCTTGTAATAAAAGGAGCCACCTAGTTACTTGACCATTGGTAATAGGTTTGTTCATAAGAAATCTAATGGAAGAGTGATATGTATGTACAAATACCTCATATCCTGTGATATAATGGAGAAAAGTGTTGATGGCATGGACGACTGCCAAGAATTCTTTTTCGGTGACTGTATAGTTTATCTCAGTAGGGGTCAAGTTCTTACTCACAAAGTAAATGACATAGGATTGTTGGTCTTATTTTTGTCCTAATACTCCTCCTATTGCAATATCATAGGCATCATTGGGTATATGAAATGGAAGGGCCCAATTGGGTCCCCTAAGAACTGGTGCCATAGATAATTTAGCTTTTAGAGTTTCAAAGGAGGTTTGACAATGGTCAGTCCAAAGAAAATCAACATATTTTGTAAGCAATCCCAACATTGGTGCAACAATCTTTGAAAAATTATCAATAAATTACCGGTAGTATCCAGCATGTCCAAGAAAACTTCTTACCTCTTTTTGAGTCTTTGGAGGTGGAAGTTTGATGATTACCTCAATCTTAGCAGGATCCACTTTAATCCCTTCAGATGAAACATGATTCCCTAAGACTACTCCTTCAGTCAATAACATTTTACACTTTTCATGACTTAAGGATAAATTCATCTCTTGAAATCTAATAAGAACTTTCTTCAGATTATCTAGGGCTTCCTGATAAGTATTACCATATATTGTAAAATCGTCCATATACACTTCCACACAGTCATGAATGAGGTCAGAAAATATCCCTAATACTGCTCATTGGAATGTGGCAGGAGAGTTACACAAAACAAATGGTAAGACCCTATAGGCATAGGTGCCCCAAGGACAAGTGAAGGTAGTCTTATCTTGATCCTCAGGTGCTATGAGAATTTGGTTGTATACGCTATATCCATCCAGGAAGGAAAAATATTGCTTCCCTGACAAGGTATCCAAGACTTGGTCAATGAAGGGAAGAGGAAAATAATCCTTAAGAGTGACCTTATTAAGTTCCCAGAAGTCAACACAAATTATCCATTTTCCAGTTACTTTCTTTGGAACCACTACAAGTGGGGATACCCATTTGATGTCAGAGATTGGATAAATAAAACTGGCATTCAATAGTTTATGTATTTCCTCCTTCACTGTATCCTTTAGTGATGGATTCATCCTTCTCTAAGGTTTCCTAACATGTGTTACTTTTGCTTGGGTATATATGTGATGAATGCATGTATCGGGGTGTATACCCTTCATATCAGTATATTCCCAGGAGCATTGTTCTTGTGGATATGCATCTAGTCCGAAATTTATATGTAGGAATTTCCCAGGACTAATCTCATAAGGCATGGTATAAGATATGGTAGAGTCATCTATCTCAAAAATAAAAGATGTTGAAGACAAAGTTGATGAGTCCAACTATTCTTGAAATTCTTCACCAAACATATACTCGAATTGGGGAAAATATTGAGGAAAATCAACACATGTGATCACATAAATAAATTGATTTAACACATTTTTTGTTGTTTTCTCATGAAGTGCCCAGGAATGATCACCAGGGAACACGAGTTCTTCCCAATTCTCATTCTCATATGGACATTCAAGCCACCATATATTCTCTATAACGGGTTGAGATGGTGGGTATATGGTAAGTTTATATATAGAAAGTCCATTAGAGATAGTCATTTCACCTTCTCTACAACCAATAAATGCATTGGTTGTGGCCAGCCAAGGTATTCCCAAGATAACGGGATGCCCTTTAGGAGGATCCTTTGAATGAATGACAAGAAATTCTAATGGATATTCCCACGATGTTAATGTTACTATGATATCATCCAAGATTCCTTCAGGTATAACTTTTGTCTTATCTGCTAATTCCAAAATAGTTGGGGTAGGTCTAAGGAAGTGTTTCAACTATAATTCTTTTAAGGTAGTAACAGTCATAACATTAATGGTTTCCCCTAAGTATATGAGAGTATTTCCAATGGGAACCTTATTAATGGTTATTGTTACTATGAGATTCCCTGGGTTTGCATACTTTGTGACCCTAGGCTTCTCTGATATGTATTCAGAGAATTCTCCTATCAGATGTACTATTGGAGGATCTTTATGTTTCCTCCTTGGTTTCTTGATACACAATTCCTTGATTACCTTACTATAAATTGGAATTTCCTTTATGGCTTGCAATAGGGGAATTTTGACACAAATATTCTTCAATTCATTTATAATGTCAAATTCCATTCAAATCGTTGGTTTCTCAATTGCTAATCTCTATGGATAAGGGGGGGATTTTGTAATATGTGAAGATTCACTTTGGGGAAGCTTTTGGTCCTGGTCTTTGGGAATAATTACATCTTCCCACTTAGTGTCATCTATGGGTTGGTTGGGGGTTTCATCTTCTTCTTCTTCCCAGATGACGACTAAAGGCCTTTGTTTATCCAGAACTATCCTCGGCCTTAGTTGAATATCATGTAATGGAACATGAGAAATAATATATGTTGGGAAGATTTGCAGCTCAACATTGTGAAGAGGTTGAGTTGGTTTGTTATTTGGGTTAGGTATCTGTTGTGTTGGTAATAATGTTGGTCTTGGGGAACTTGTATTTTGAAATTGTTGGGGTTGTTGTGGAATAGGAGGTAAAGGTAGGGGAACAAAACCTGGAAAAGGTTGTTAGATGTTTGGTGGAAATTATGGGTAAGGATTAGTGGGAATAGGAACAGGTGGAATCTGAGTGTTTCCTTGGGTATACCCTCCTCTCCATCCTTGTAGCCAAGGGTGGTGTGAAGCATATTGTGGAGACCAGTTTTGCCAATTTGGTGAGTTCCATTGTTGTGTTTGTTGATAATAAGGTGGATCTTGAGGTGGTATATCCTAGTATGTAGGATGACTCCTAGGCTTCCATGGCCTCCTAGGTGCATAAGAAGATTCCCCAGGATCCCCACTTTTATAAATGGCTAATAAAGTGGACAGTGATGGACGTTTTTCAGTTGGATGATCTTCAGTACAGAAGCCACAAACTAAAATTTTGTCCAATGGGCATTCCCTTTTGGAATGCTTCCTCCTGCACCTTGGACAAAATATGCACATTGATTCATTCTCTTCCTCCTATTTCTTCTTAATTTTTAAAGTGTCCAATTGGGAACCTATTGTACTTCGAATATCAATTTTGAAGTTTTCCAACAGGTTTCCTATTTATACCCTTGTAGTCCCACCATAACTAACTCCTTTTAGGTTTCTACTATAAGGATCTTGAACACTCTTTCCTATTTTGGCCCTACTTCTCGAGTGATTTCTACACATTTCACAGATTTCAGTGTATGGTTTATGGGAGATGTCTCCTGATGCCATCTGGTTAAGTGTCTCCAGATATTCTTCTAAAATTCCTTTAAGAAAAAGAATCATGACTGCATCATCTGGAAGGTCATGATATTTTGATTTTTGTGAAGTATAAGCAAACCATTCCATGTAATCTTCGAGACTCTCATCCTCTAACTTTTGAATTTTAAAAATATCATTACGAGAATCCTTATATTTGCAATATTCTTGATATTTCTTAAGAAATATAGACTTCATGCCTTCCCAAGACCTAATACTAGACTCTCCTAATCCCATGAACCATCTAAGTGCAGAATCCTTGAGAGTGGCAGGAAAATGTTTTAATTTATGAGCATATTGCAAGTAGTTATAACTTCTACACAAGATGTCAAAATCAAATAGGAAGGTATTTGGGTCCTCACTACTCTTACCATAAAAGCTAGGTAGTGCAGAGAGTGGAATGTTCTTCATGTTAACATTTTGTGTGGTATCCAGAATTGGAAACCCAAAAATGGTTTATCTTTGGGTTCCAACTTCTTCTCCCTCATCATGTATCACATGGTTGTGATCCTCCTGATCATCCATACTGATCTGATTCCCAAAGAGAGAATACCTGAATGGTTTTATCCTTGAAGATAAAAAAGTGTCCCAAGGTTCTTTTTGAGGAAGGATATTCCTTCAATAGGAAGATTTATCTACTATTTGGATGTTCCGGACTTTACTTGAGCCTGTTGAAACTAAAGTTGTTGTTTCAACTTGGGATACAACTATGTTGGTTAAATTTCCAAAAAGGGCATTCACCTGTTCAAGGTCAATGATATCAACAAAGTTAGAGTCCCCTGATGGTGGTGAAAAGGAAAAGGTTGTGTTGGTTGGTTCTGGTGAAGGTTCAAGTGGTCTTGCCTCCTGTCCTACTACTTTTGATGTCCCAATTTTATGCTCTATGGTTTCCCCAATTTTATGCTCTATGGTTTCCCCAATTTTGGTCTCTTATGAAACTTTTTTATCTTTTTGAGTTGAGCTATCCCCTACTTTTCGGTATCGTTCTATGGAATTTATGGATGGAGTGTTACTTCCTCCAAAAAGGTTAGAAGGAACCTTGATTGGAATCTTTGGTTTGGTTTTGATATATCTACCCTTTAGGTCCCTAGGTTTGTTCATGAAAGTGGTAAAAAAAGGAAAACTACCATTGGGTTTGAGGGAACCCACTATAACAGATGTGCAGGTTCTTACCTCTTGTCTTAAAGTTCCCCCACCACCAAACTAGTACTAATGCTCAGAAATAATATACTTCCTAATTGTTTTCTACCTTTAGACAACTCCCCAACAACGACGCCAAAAAAATGATGGGTAAACTATATGTATTAATTTCCCTCAATTAAATTGTCAACCAGGGTAAGTAAACTTAGAGTTGTGACACAATATGAGTCAAGGAAGAAAGAAAAGATAATGGAAATATTAACTAGCTCAAAGGATGGTTTACCCTAGGGATCAACACTTTTTTTCAATTTACAGTTCTACTTTAAAAGATGTCTTTAAAATCCATTTAAACAACATATTCTATGTTAAATATACAAAGCAACCTTTAACTAATTAGCTTTAAGCAATCTAGGACTATGGCCTATTTAATATAAGTAAGCAATTCTCTGAATGAACAATAAATCTTTAAATAAGTAAGCAGTCTATCATAATCAACTTTACAAAGTGAACTCTATTCTTAAAGCATGTATTAAAAACTCACAATTACTTTTATCTTGCAGGAAATAAGCCTTATCTTTACACTAATCTACCTAACTGAGAGCAAGAGTGTTATGACAATACTCAAATGTGATGATTATGTCTATGGTGGAGAATTACATCATGATGGAATCTAATCACTAATGACAATTCAAATGGAATCAACTCAATGCTAACTTCTACAGAGAAATGCGGAGTATGAATAAAGTAGTCTATAGAAATATTTTCCATCATAAAAACAACATTGGATGTTCTTATAATCCATGTGATCTACAAACATTATGCAGAAGATATTCAAAATCAATCACTTGTTCTATCACACTGATACTAGAAAATACTCTATACAGAGTTAATAATTCATGCGAGCCTACAAACTCATAACTGGTACTAATTAAAAATCATAACTAGGATATAATTCAAAATCATAATTCAAAATCAACTCTGATCCTATCATTCTAATGCTGAAAATAAAGCGAACAGTTTATGTAAATCTACACGAAGTAATTGACCTAATCTAATAAATTAGATGTGGCTAAGAGAAACATTGCATAAGTAACCACACTATGGAATGATTTACAATTTTATAAACAGAAACATAGATCTATGATAGCATGGGTAAATAGTTTATAAACAAATGTGTTGCAACATGCATAAAATGGTGTTAGATATCATAATATAAACAAGTAAGTATGGATGACTATGAATGCTCTGTAATACACATACACCCTAGGAAACAATCTGCAAGTTAGAAAAGATATACACAATGATACGATTTAAACAAGTAACTTGAAGCTACCTAGTTATGAAAGTCAAATGCGAAAATATGAATATACATTGATATGCACAAGCTACCTAGACCACTAGTGGGCCCCCCAGACGGTCGTGGCACTACTTCAAGGTAAAAACACAGTCACAGAATCAATATGACATTGATATTAATCACCAAAACAAAGTTTACTATGAAATTGAAGATAATGCATGTATGTATATGTAAAAATTGTGTCTATGGTGTCACAAACCAACAAGTATTTATAGAGTTTATACACAGCTTGAGAGGTCGACCACTAAAAGGGTCGATGCTCTCTAAGAATAGAAATTCATTAAGTTCATCAACAGAATGCATCTCCTCCAATATCCTCGTGCACTCAATATAGCAGCTGATGCAACTGCTCAAATTTAAATGCGATGAGTTCCATAGATGGAGGGCGTGAGCAGGCACAAAACGCATGTTTATGATTCACCCATAGAAGCCCACCAATATGATAACTGCCAAATCCATTGCACTCAGAGTGGCGGATCGAGTGTCGAATGGAGGTAGGGATGAAGGATTGGATGGAAGGTTGGATCACATTTTTGGCCTGCTGCAAGAAAACAAGAAACGTTAGGAAATTGTAATCACTTAATTGAAGATAAATTAACATAAAATCATTACAAAATAACGATTATACATACCTTATGTTGTTCCATGGTGAATTGATACACAAAACCTGATAATATCTTCAAAAAGGGATAAATAAAAGCATAGAGCATATAACTTCCATATGCAAAAGAGATTCGGGCATCGGAAAAACAGTCAAAACACCAAATCAACAATTACTCCAGAGTGGATGAAAGAATGATATCATAAAATTATACTAGATATTCAACCCATTATGCTAAAGGAATTCGTCCTCCATTTGTTTGGTTTCAGGGATATGTGATTTCACATAATCAAATACATAATATATTGGGTGTTATAAGAGAAATATTTATCTGAAGATGATGCACTTATCAATTTTGTGGGCATTTAATATCTCTATGAGAAAATGATCCAACACTATGTCATAGACCTTACAAATATGTTTTCCCTTTTGATCCATAGATGATAAAGACAAAGAAATTCTTGATTGTATCTCATAGTGTGAATATATGTCTATTTCAACATGAAATATGTAGATTCCTTAGATTAATGTAAGTAATTCCCAAAGATTTATATAGTTGAAGGAAGAAAGTTGATCAATTTATCAATAAATACCTTATGACTCTAGTTAGCGAAAGAATAATGAAGTGATTTCATGTCTCCCATACAATATAGCAGCAAAATTATCATCATAGCATGGGATAACGTACTTACCTCAAAGTTTTGATTTATATTTCAAACCTCAAGTCTCACAGTTTGAAGTACAAGCCTTGGAATTTAGATTATATTTTTATTGATGGTATGTTAGAGAACGATTTTAATGTAGATATCTCAAAGGGTTCTTGAAATTTTAGAAAAAAAAAAAAAAATTAATCAAAATTGCTTATGCATCTAAGGGTGAAAATCTAAAATAATAGTTATTACATAATGTAGGATTATAGAATATTTTTTGGTTTGGTCCCGCTCAAAATAGAAACACCTGTAAAAAAATGTAATTAACAATTATAGTATGGCCTTAATTTAAAGTTTGTTTCATTTTTATTTTTATCATATTTTATGACCATATTATATATATGTGTGTGTGTGTGTGTGTGTGTGTGTGTGTGTGTGTGTGTGTGTGTGTGTGTGTGTGTGTGTGTGTGTGTGTGTGTGTGGTTTTTATTAGTTATGGATTTGTTACAATTGGTATAAAAGAGAGGTTATAACACTTGGGGTCGCATGGGATTAAGAGAAATGGTGGAGCCTAATCTTGTTCCTAATGTTTACAGAACATTCTCATTAATAGACTTTGTAAGAAACAAAGACAACTAACATGAGAAAGGTTGTGGAAATCATGAACAAGATATCATGGAATGGGTGCATCCCTGGTATTTTAGATACAAAAGATGAATCAATGATATTCACATCACCGAGATGATTCATCAATATTTTAATATGTTGGATAGCCTCATTGCAATGTGATTTACTCCAAGGAAAAATCACTTACAATATAATTATGAATGGTCTTTGTAAGGATTTGTTTGATCAGGCTGCTATTTAGTTAGGAAAAATCCTAAAATTTGAGGACAAATTTCGATGCTTAGTCTAAATAAGCTGAAATTTTGTAGGTAGATACATTTTGTTGCGTACAACAAATGTTCATTCTCTAAAAACAAAGTAGAAAAATATAAAAATAAAGAATAATCCACAGAAAGGAAGGTTTCAACATTATTCCCTACAACCACCTGAAGTAGTCTAACTTTAAAGTATGTTCCATTCTATTCACAAGGCATGAAAGCCTCCAAAACATTAATTCCATAGGGAATTTCCTAATAAAAACATTGATTGATGAATGGTGGATAAGTATCTCAACACATATGAGACATATTCAAATTCATATCCTATCGCTTTGTTTAATGGTTACATCATTCATGTTTTTATATTATGGATGGAAATTATGGAGTTTTAAACGATTTGGGATTGTTTAATTTTGATTTTGAGTTGGCCAAGATCAAGGCTTAAAGGTCACTCCATACTTATAAGGAAACCACATTCTCACTATGGTTTGGTAGGATCACACTGCATATTTCTGTTTTTGAAGTTTTGATAATCCCAATTTGTTTGTTTCACAATTTTTTATCCAAATAACATAGGGAAGACCATGCAAATTGGTATGAATGTTACTCTTAGTGATCCATTTAAGTCTCTACGTATATCTGTCTTATTTGTAGCTACGGTAAAGGAATATTTCTAGTTTTCAAATCTTATTGTCGGAGTTCATAGGTTAAAGAGGAAATTTTTGCTTCATGCTTACACAAACTATTAATTACAAGTCATGAGCTTCATGCTTACACAAACTATGTCTATCACAGAATGCAGAGGCGTTAGTCTGTCAGACACGTCAAGGAAGAGTGTTAGCAGGAGTACTATTAAATGAGTCGATCTCTATCTTTCTCGAGCTCTGTTATGTAGAATGGAGTCAGTCAAAATTAATTGTCGTCTTTAATGTTTAAGTCATTTTTACTTCTATAGGAAGTCTAAGTCTTAGTTATATGTGTCTAAACCTATGAGTAGTCGATACAAAAATACAGAGACAAAGAGAATAGAGTCAATAGTTAGCAACAACAACATCTGTGAGGAGTCTGAAATTCTGAGAGCTCAAGCTCTAGTTTTGTAAGTTTGCAGAAGTTGTTGGAGTCGAAGGTCAACATAGCCTTGTATTTTGAAATAGCGCGCAACGCCTAAGTTCTTAATATATATCAAGTATTTTGTGTGTTGACATATTCATGAGTATTTTTGAGTTTTTGTTATGTTTGTGAGTTTATGTGCTAAAGAGTAACACATTGTGAAGAAATCATTTTATTTAGTGTTATTATCACAATGCGCAGTATATTGTGCAGTCTGCAAAATGAACGGTAAGTCCTGAGAGGTCTGTGACGAAGAATTTAACTATGTGGTCTTAGCAATTGTGTGGCATAGAGTTTATATGTGCATTGTAGATCTGAGATCTGGTATCAGAGTAGGTTGATCAGAACAAGTTTTATCATAGTAAGTTTCAAGAGCAATAACTCAGTTGAAAGGTGAAATCATGGTTTTTACTTCAAATCTGCAACCTCCCACTTTCACAGGAAAAAATTATGATTTATGGTCCTTGACCATGAAGGCATTATTTCAAGGTCAAGATGTTTGGGAGATAATCGAAAATGGCTATGTGGAACCAACAGATCAAGAAACATACAATGCACTGACACAAGTTGAGAAGGTTGCTTTAAAAGGTCAAAGGAAGAAGGATGGAAAGACAATGTTTTACATATATCAAGCCATGCATGAAAGTATACTCCCAAGAGTTGCATCAGCAAAGAAAACCAAGGAAGCATGGGACATATTTCAAACTTCTTATCAAGGTATGGACAGAATCAAGACTTCAAAACTACAAATTCTTAGAAGATATTTTGAAACTTTGTCAATGAAAGATATAGATTTAGTAGATTCATTTTACACCCATGTTATTGGTCTGATAAATCAAATTAAGTCACACGGTGAAACCGTAAAGGATAGAAAGGTATTTGAGAAAGTACTTAGGAGTCTTCCTACTAAATTTGATACCCTTGTTGTGACTTTGGAAGAGAACAAATACCTGAGTCATTTCAGTCTAGATGAGTTGCAAGCCTCCATCATTAATCATGAGCACAGATTGAATAGGTCAAGTATGACATTAGAAAATGCATTTTCGGCACAGACATCTATAAGTCGTGCAAGAGGAAGGGGGAGAGATAACTCTAGAGGCAAAGAAAGAATTTTTGTCAGAGGTGGACAGAGTAGCAGTCCTACAAAAGTTGGTGGAAGAGGACAAAATCCAAATACCAGTCAATGAAGCATTCAAAGATATGATAAATCAAAGATTCAGTGTCATTACTGTAAAAAGTATGCATATGAATGTAGAAAGAGACAATATAATTAGAACAAGCAAGGTCAATATCAGATAAACAATGCAAATACTCCCTCCAGTCATATGTTTATGGCATGTGCTGAAGAAATTCCTATAATATCACTAGTTGAATGCAATGTTGCTCAAGAAATTCCATGTGACACATGGTATTTAGATTCAGGCTATAGTAATCACGTGACAGGAAATTTAGAATTGTTTTCTAGTTTGGATAAGTCATTCCAAACTAGAGTTACACTTGGAATAGATATCCAAATCACTATATTAGGTAAAGGAAGTATTAACATCTTAACTAAACAAGGAGAACAAAAAGTTATGGATGATATATATTATGTTTCTGGTCTAAAACATAATTTGATGAGCACAGGACAATTTTTACATAAAGGATACATAATCTACATGGAAAACAATCATTGTACGATTTTGGACAGATGTCCAAGCAATCAGCTTATTGTAAGAATTTAGATGACGAGTAACAAAAATTTTCCATTGACATTGAAGCTAGCCATGAAGAAAAATACAACACAAGTTGTCTATGACACAAAAGATGCACAGTCAAACGCTGCATTCAAAGAAAGAAGCAAATAAATAAGTGCACGTAGTTCCAAGGAAGGAAATGTTAGTACATGCAGTTTTAAGGGGAAAAAAGACAATGGCGTAGAGATTCAGGGAGCATTCCAATCTGAAGTGTAGGATGATTCCTAGTTGTGGCATTTCAAATTTGGTTACCTACATACCTACAATATACATAATAAAGCATAATTGATAGGGTTAACTATATAAGATTGATTATTAATTTTATATAATTAAATTAATATAATAAAATAATATGCCCAATCCTTGTGTTTGAAAATATAATTTGTTTAGTTAATCCCTAATTTAGTTGATATGATGAAATATACTAAGATTATATAGTTGACTATACATAGTATAGTGGGGATTTTTTTTTATGTATCTAATTTATAATATATTGTATTTTAGTTGGTTGATTGCGGGGAAAGGGGCTCTCTACAGTCTATAGGAGAGATGTTCGTGTAACATAATGCATTAAAATAATAATAATAAATTCACAAAATAACAAATTAATATTAAATAAATAAATAAGTAAAATATATATAAATTAAAAAATACATATAAACAACAAGTCTACTCAATTAATCAATCTAGGTGATAATCAAAACATAGATCCATCTTGGATCCCTCTCCACTCTTGATAGATCAAGGGTTGAGATGGATCTATGTTGGTTATAATCTAAGTAAGCCACTATCATATATGAAGTCACTAATTAATTCAGTTTTTTATAATACAAACATTATATATATATATATATATATATATATATATA
>ML789729.1:28192-66789 GCA_009831015.1 Picea engelmannii
TTGTGTGCTTTTTGGATTTAGAATCGCTTAAAAGAGTTTAGATACCAAACATTTTGAGTAGATTCATTCCTCATCTTTAGGGAAGAGAATAGTTGAGAAGAACAGGGTGACCAATTGTTTGAGGTTAAGGGAGAGGTTAATTAGTCAGGCCCAAGATTGGCTAAGATGGAAAACGTCTTCTTTATTAATATAGTTAGGGTGTTTCTGGATTTCTATGGCTTCTATAATAAGGTGGTCAAAGAAAATCATGTGTTTAGTATTGGAAGAGTGTTCGATAATATCATATTTTTTGGTTTTGATTATGGTTTGTATATGAGATATGCTCCTTCAATCTAGTGTGAAAGGAGTGTCTGATTTGGCTAATGTAGGAGGTGTCACAGGAACAAGGGATTTCATATACCCCTTGGTGATTGATGGGATTGATTTTCTCCTTGAGAGAGGTAAAGGAGTTTTGGATAGTTTTGGGAGGTTTAAATATGGTATTGATGTTCTTTTTTGGAAGTATTTTGGAGATTTTATCGATGGTACCTTTGATGAAGAAGAAAGGATTGGGAGATGTTAGTGTGGGGTGGATTTGAGCATGGGATTGTATACATTTTGGAGGGATTTAGAGATTTTAAGGTTGGAACAACCATTATTGGAGAGGGAATTCCTAAGGTGGGGGGGATTTAGAGATTTGAAGGTTGGGATAGTCATTATTGGAGAGGGCATTACTAAGGTGGGAATTTCCATGGTCAAGATGGATAATATTAGATATTCCAAGGGCACGGTTAAAAAGAGTATTAAAGACTCCAAGTTTTTTAACTAGGTTGTGATGAGAGTTGGCTTGGAGGTAGCGGTCAGTATAGATTTTTTTTTTGTATCTGGCGGAATCGACAACTCGATGATCTCATACTCGCATGACATGGAGTCGATTCTGACCTCTGCCACTATAACCTCTAGGTGCCATACGTATTCCCCTTCTGCAAGCACGAGTAAGTCGGTGGGATTTGAACTCAGAACCTCATCGAACATAACACTTCATATCATGACACTTTTCAACTGAGGTACCCCTCGGGGGCTTTAAAATTTGGAGGACATGGGGGTGGGCTTTGATCCACTTATGTGTGCACAGGTCACAATATTATTTAATATAATATTTTTGGGTGCAACCACACATTCGACCATTACCTCAAGGTGCCCCCATGGCTCCAGGTTAGGCCCTCATAGGAATTGAACCTTTCCCAATGGTGAAAAAATCATCGCTTTCCACCATTGGATCCAACCCCTTTGGGATTTAAATTTGGAGGACATGGGGGTGGGCTTTGATCCACTTATGTGTGCACAGGTCACGATATTATTTAATATAATATCTCTGGGTGCAACCACATGTTCGACCACTACCTCAAGGTGCCCCATGGCTCCAGGTTAGACCCTCACGGGAATTGAACCTTGCCCAATGGTGAAAAAATCCTCGCGTTCCACCATTGAATCCAACCCCTTTGGGTACAATCAGTATGGATTTTATTTCTACAAACTTGGTGAAACAAAATTATTAATATTTTAACAATCTCAATAATAATTAGTTAAAAAAAATTAATCAACAATTAATTCATATTAATTCATAGAAAACATACATAACATACATAAAAATTTATATCCCATTAATATAGTAAAAACATTGTTATCTCTACTAATTTTAAAGCACCTCAAAATATATATATTTTTAATATTTTTAATTNTATATATATATATATATATATATATATATATATATATATATATATATATGACCATGTGTGTGATGGAGTGACTAATGTACATGTGAGTGTTTTTGGCCGATTTGATGATTGGGGAAAGAAGAGGGTCTGTGACTAGGGTTTTCCTGGCCACGGACCCACGACTCTTCTGTCTATCTCCCTGCAGCATCTTTGCATGGATTCTTTCCTCAGGAACTCCATCTGGTCCCCTGTGTAAGTGAAAAATATCCAATAGTAAATGTACATTCGCCCATAGCACTCAGATTAGACGATTTCTGGCAGGCATGGTGAACATGAGCATGGATAGGATGAGCATGAATAGGATTATAACATCCATTTTTTATTTCCTTTGTCATCGATTTGTAGCAATAAAAACGATTGTTCCTCTTTTCATAGGCTTGTAATACAGATGTGTTGGGAGCCAATTCAATTTTTTTTAATTTCCCTATAAGCTGCCTACACCTATGTCTTCTGAAATTCAAATTGTCGTCACATTTTGAAAATTAACGATATTTTCATTTCCTGCGACACTTGCATATTGGTCTCCATTTAGTTTTCACGACTGTAAGCGTGAAAACTCCTCCATCGTTCTTTAAACTGTCATGATCTTTTATTGATATTTTGATTGGCACTTAACTTTGGATTATCATTAAGTGGCTAAAAGATTTTCGAACCATGCCTATTTGCCTATTCTTACTTCGATTGCGCAACTTGATTTTTATTTAATTGGTAAGGCATTGAGCATGAAATTTTTGTTTTTTTAAACTTCCCTAGTCATTGAATTACATAGGGGTCATGGTTTATTTTTGGTTTATATATATATGATGTGATCCTTATTGTCATAATGCTTGCCTTGTCGATTTTATGAAAACAATTGTCAAAATGTTTTTTTTGAACCTTTGATTAAAATGTTTGATTATTACAATGGCGCGATGGCTGAACATATGGTTTGGTTTCACATTTGAATATTCATGGTTTGAAATATTACAATGGCGCATTGGTATATTATTTATCGTTTGATTTTTGGATCGGCAGAGTAATATGGTTTGAGTTATGTTATGATTGATTGAACAGAGGATTAATTTGGCGTTTGTACTTTGTAATTAATATTTTGCATGGAGGTGAATGATCCCACCACCCTCGCATGCACACATTAATTTCTCCACTTTGATCATTCATAGTGGTTACACCGTATGACTCTACTCTGTGTGCTGGTGTTTTCGACCCAAACCCTTACCATGCGCTCGCACCATGGCTCCAGTCGTGAGGGCTGAACCGAATGGTAGCCAGGCTCTGTTGATGTTCAACAGTGCCCGTGATGACCTTGAGAAATTTGTATGGCTCCCGTTCATTCAAAAATTTGATGGTTTTAACCTCTGTGTGGTTAGGCAATTCGCCATGACCTTTGATGGTTGTCGGGCCAAGGTCGGTGATGTTCAGTTGCAAATTGACGAGCAATTTCTTAGTTTAGTTACAGGTTTTCCTGCCACTAGACAGAGATGGTCTAAAAATTGCAAAGTGGAAGAAGTCACGTGGACTCTGCTCTTCCAGTCGCGTAAGGTTAGCTCCTGCGATAAGGGTTTTCCAGTGACAATGTTGAAGCAGCGTTGGCATGAGTTGCTGATGATAGTCAAACAGTTTATTACTTGCGAAGGATGGTATGGTTTTGTTTTCCTGCACCACCTTCGTTTGCTTATGGTTTTCATGGGTTTTGAGCTTAATATGCCATACTATCTGCATAGAAGCCTGTTCAAAATGTCTAAAAATTTCAAAAAGAACCAGGCTGACAGTAGCCTTTTTCACTATGGGCTGGTTAAAATGATTGTCGTTTATCATTTGGGGATAAACTGAGACTGTTGGAATGTTTTTCTTGCGTGCAATGGTTTTGAGGATTCAAATCCTCCAAAGGTTGATAAACCTGTGGTGACCGAGAGAAAAGCCATACCCCCAGTACCCTACAATGTTCTATTACCTAAACCCTTACCCGACTCACCTATCGACCTACCATGTTCTGTGACTAAGGATGCCGAGACTGTTAAGCCTGTGGCTAAAAGGTCTAAAGCCAAACCCACTGTAAATTCCAAAGGAAAAAAGACTGCCCGTCTAATCTCTCGCATGGCAAGGAACAAACCAAAACCCCCTATCAATCTTGACCCTATTGTGCTTAGTGAAGACTCTGATTCATAGGTTGAACGATTTTTGGCAAGTGAGTATCCCTATTCGGAAGGGTTGTGTGAAAAACCCTCATACGACTTCGTGTCTAACCTGCCACCTTGCTTGCAAAATGACCCAGATTACCCAGGCATTAAGCTGCCTTGTGAAACCCCCGGTCATGCATCAAAACCCTCTCCTGCTCTGTCGAAGCCTGCAGTGCCACCCTGTGATCAGTGCGGCTTATGGTTAGAGAGATACTATCTCGATGTGCCTATGCTATAGTCAAAGATTAAATCTTTGGAAGACCAAGTTACACTGCTTACCCGTCAAAAGGCTGAGTTACAGACCGCTGATAAAAGACAAAGAACGACAGGCTCCATTTTATTTAAAAATGTGGAATCGGCCACAGCTGTGGTGAATTCTAAGCTGGCGTAATTGGATAGCCTCGTCACACAGGTATGTGTAATATCAATCATTTTTGTAAATAGTATAAGTTTATATAACAATTCAAGTTTGGTTTGAATAGCTCTGTTCAACATTGATTGGTTTCATTGCATTGTGTACTCAGCCTTGCTTTGACTGAATGGAATTTTGTTTAGTTTTGATTAGATTTTAATCGATCCGATTTGATTTGATTTGGATTTGAGTTGTTTGATTTTAGATAAAATGAATGCTCTGTCAATTGGAGTCATTTGTATCTGTTATAGACGCAAGTTGTTTCTCCTATTTCGATTTTGAACACGATCACATGTCGTTTTGGTTTCATTATAATGTGTGTGCTATGATTGGTAACGATTGTAATATAGTCAACTGTTACGGTTTTATGTCTATATGGCTCTCGACCAACTCGAATACCGTTTGGATTATTGTTAATATGATGTTGTATGAATTTACCCAAATTGTGAATGGATTCAATTCGTAACAGCCGATTAATTCATTTTGGTTTGTTGTTAGAACAACTCTATTATCGATTAGATTTGTAATGAAGAGTCAGTTACAAGTTGATTTGTAAAACGAGATTGGATTCACTGTTATTCTATATTCAACCCAGTCACGATTTTTTGCCCAGTTTACGATTATCACTTCTGTCGACTTGATAATGGTTCTGATCACTCATAATTGATCCTGTCTATTGACTGTATAGTGCCCAGTTATCGAAATCTATGGCGAATTGTGTTTGATATTGTTATTACCCATGATCGTAACAGTCTTTCCGTTTTTGTATTCGATTAAAACGACATAAATCTTACGTTGCATTACTATAGCCATAACGATTGGATTCTGGTTGTGTTGGATTAGATCGTATCGCACATGATATGACTCACTATGGATTTCATTTAATATGAAACAATCTTGCTATTCTTTGACCCGATTTTATGGTAAAATGAAACAGAATATTCACACCCCTGTTTCGATTAAATCACTTTTGGTTGTGTTTCATATTCAATGAGAAAATCATTTGAATCATTAGTGATTCGTTGTTAATGCTTATTGAAAGAAAAATTGGATTTGATTCTTGTATGAAGATTCAATTTGATTTCTATCTTATCATGTATGTTATTTTAGACTAGCTACAGAATCAGATGATTCTGTAGCTAAGTCTGTAGAATCAAATTTTTATTGTTTTTCTCATGAAATATCTTTCTAACTTGATATGTTTGGTCTATTGCAGATCAATTCGAAATTGCAGTGGATATGAGGAGCAGTTAGGAGATATTTCAAAGATTTTACTTGCATTTTATTTTCCTAGTTTAGTCGATTTTGGGATATTCCCCAGATTATGTAAAATTGTTTGATATTATCCACAGGGAGGTTTAACCCTGTGGAGAGACTTATATATACTTATGATTTTTGTAATAATGTTCATCCTCATTCATGGGAGAACAAGGATATCGATTTTTAATACAGACTGAAAAAGAATTTGGTGTTTTGTCACAGCTTTAGCTTCTCATTATATCAATATTTTGTTTTGTGTTGTGTATATCAATTTGTATCTGGTTAACGACTACTTTAGTTATCTTAATCATGTGCAAATGATATAATTTTAATCACTGTAATCCATATCTGGTTTCTTCCAAGTGCATACAAGACATAACAATTGTTTAGTTCGGTTTGTGAATGACAGGTTTATCTTCTTCATAAGTTGAATTATAAAATATAAGTTTTTTCATAACAGGTTTCCCTTATTGCAGAGATTTATAAATCATATAATTGTTATGATTTTTTATGTCTTGTTTGTCCTATTAACAACTCAAAGAGCAGCGTAGCCTATCATTTACGAGAAGCTTATGGACTAACCGGTGCGAGTTTACTCCCTCCGACCAGCTTCGAAGTCATCACACACGGGACAAACTAAGAGCGTTTCCAGGTCAGTTAGTCACTTCTTTGCTTATTGTTCTTATTAGTAGTTTAGTTTAGATATAAGTACAGTTAGATCTATATTAGATCGTTTAATTTCAGTAAATATATTAGATCGTTTAATTTCAGTAAGTTTTATTTCTTTTTCATAAAATATAAAATCAAAAAACATATATCGATGTCTTAGGGCAGAAAACACATGAGTTTTGCAGGTTTTAATTAAATCTGTAGATTGTTTATATTGTATATTTGTGAATAAGTTATAATATAACTAGTAATTAGACAACTAATTATTAGAGTTAGTGTAATAGTAATTAATAGATTGTATAGAATAGTTAGAATAGTTTATATTAGTTTTAGTTTAATTTAGTAGTTTGTTTTAATTAGATTAGTGTATTAGTTTGTTTTTAGTTAATTTGTTTTATTAGTTTTAGTTAGTTTTGTTTCTTTTATTTAGTTTTAGTTAGTTTCTTGTATTTAGTTTTAATTTAGTTAGTTTTATTTGTTTTAGTTAGATTAGTTAGTTTAGGTTAGTTTTCTCTTTGGTTTTCTTAGGATCTTAGAGCGTCCAACTGAGCCATTAAACCCGTCAAGGTGGTTCATTCCAAACGGCTTGGGTTATTTAGACAACCCCGGACCGGTTCCACTCTCTCAATTGACGGATGGACTGTTTCGCCCACCAACAAATGGCGCTAGAAGGAGGGCCTGAACTTAATTAATGGCACGAGGCGGTCGCAAGACTCCTCCCCCCCCTAATCGATCACCTATAGTGACTAGAATCCATTCACAAGATAATATCCCCCCTGAAACAGCAACTACTTCAACCGAAGATCCACAAATCACAGTTGAGCTAGCAACCCCTAATCCTACAAGTGGTGATACATAAGAGATTATCCGTCAATATCTTATTAAAACACATAGTGCCTTAGCTCGTCTTAGGCAACCAAATCGTCCATGGGGTCAACCTTTAGACTTCTTTGATATCAGAGAACAGTTAGGTGATATTAACCTTACTGTGAATCCTCCAGATCCAAACACAAATCCTACTGCAGGAGGATCTGGGATACCTCCTTCACCACCTCCCTCATCTCCTTCCTCTTCTGGAGGAGATTCTTCCTCCGACGAAGGCAATCCACCTTCTCAGCCTTCCACACCCACTACCCCAATGGAAAATCAGAACAACCCTATTAGACCCTGGTTGGACCAGGACGTTGTAGCTGTACCTGGAGCCCAGCACCCTTTACCTAAGCACCCGAAGAAATGGCTTCCTAAGTTTGATCTCGATTCAAAACAGATAGTCAAAGATCATATCAAAAAATTTATGTTAGCCATCAGACTCCGTAATGTTGAACACGAAGACGTCGTCTGTAGGTTGTTCCCATATACCTTTGAGGGTAATGCGTCCACTTGGTATTTTTCCCAATAGCCCCATACCATAGTGTCTTGGGAAAATTTTGAGTGATGTTTTTTGGAGAAATTCGGAGATGGTAAACCTCCAGAAGTCTTAGTCATGGATATTTCGAGCTTAAAGATGAACCCAAAAGAAAAAGTCAAAGATTTTAATCAAAGATTCTTAACGCTTAAAAATCGAATCCCTGCAAATTCTATGCCTACTGAGAGTCTTGTAATAGCTTACTACACTAAAGCTCTACATCAAAGTATAGCTATTTGGGTAAAACAATCTAAAAAGGCCACGTTGTTAGAAGCCTTCAAAGAGGCTACTCAAATTGAAAAAGATATACTTATCCTTAAGGACTCTTCTAGCAACAAAACTGAGACTGTTTCTTCTTCCAAAAATAAGATTGAAATCCTCCCCAGACCTACACAAAGAAAAACACAACCTGAAAACTCTGATTTGGAAAATTTAACTAAAGTTGTACAAAAATTGTCTAATCAAGTTATAGATTTAAAAAGGTCAACTGAAGAAGCTTCCTCGAGTAAAGGACCCTACAAACCTCCTTTCCGAAAGCCTTTTCCCACCAACCAGCCTAATTCAAACCCTGAAGGCTTGAACCTAGAAATTTTGCAATGTGCTCTTCAGACAATTCTAGAAGCCCAAGATAACTTGATGCCTCCTGAAATCCCTCAGGAGGAAGTATAGCAGGAAACAGTTCAAGAAGAAGACTCTTCTCCAAACATCTTTGGACACCTCTCGGATAGCATCTTTCAAGATAACTTCAAGACTGTTCACCCTTACAACACTAGGAGTAAGACAACAAATAAACCTCCTGCTAAAAACACTACATCTTTACCTCCCAAGCCATCTAAATCAGCAGAAATTAAACAGAGTAATGCCGGCCCTAAATTAGATTATGATGTAGTTGAAGATCTTAAAAAATTAAGGGCTAACATTTCTATTTATGAGTTGTTGAAGTTTCCATTTTTGTTACAAAAAATGTTGCAAAATATTTCAGAAAATGGCAAGAATGGTAATTCAAATGGTAATAAGGTTGTACAAAGCAAAGTGCCACAGAAGACTTCCACTAAAAACAATCTTGTTCCTCAAGATAAAGGAAGCCTTACTGTAACTCCTGTAAATAATAATGTAAATAATAATGTAAATAATGTAGATAAAGTAGCATTAGAGAATGCGAGTAAGAAACCACAAGCTACTACTCTAAGTACTCGCAAGAATGTACCTCCTTTTCTTTTAACTTTTGAAATCTTCAACAGAAATGTGCATAATTGTATGGTTGACTTAGGAGCATCATCGAATGTGATGCCTTGGTCAGTCTGCCAAAATATTAATGCCGAAGTGGAACCATCTTCTTTGAAAATCATACAACTTGATCAAACAGATGTAAAAGTTATAGGCGAACTAAAAAATGTATTGATTAGATTATCGTCTAACCCAAAGGTTCATCAGGTTATTGATATAATTGTGGTAGATATTCCCGAAGTGTATGGTCTGTTTTTGAGTAGGGACTGGTCGGAGCAGCTGCACAGTTACTTCGCAACGGACTGGTCTCACTTATGTCTTCCAGAAAATGGTAATCCCAACAAGATCAGAGTGAATCATGAGCGTTACCTTAAGTTCACGGTCACGGATTTGAACGACCCAAATGAACCATACACACCTCCTACTGATTCACCTGAAGTCAAAGGGATGGACACCTACTTCGGAAATTTCATGGCTGAAGTTTCACCTATCAACAATCTAGAACAAAAATCCGAGATCATAGCATATGTGCAACCAACAACTTCTTTGCAACAGTCCCATGAGCCCGATGGAAATCAAATTTGGTCTTTATATTTCGACGGTGCCAAGTCTAAAGAAGGAGCTGGTGCAGGTTGCATCATTATCGATCCAGTAGGTAATAAGACATTATTGGCTTGTAGACTATAATTTGAATGTACTAACAATACTACAGAATATGAGGCTTTACTGCAAGGTCTCAAAAAATCCTTGGACATGAACATTCAAAATTTGGTTGTATTCGGCGACTCTGAAATAGTGGTCAGACAGGTAAAAGACTCTATACATTGTCTTTCCTCGCATCTCAAAAGTTACCAGTCTGAGGTATGGAGTTTGATGAACAAATTTTCTTCTTTTAATATAAATTTCATTCCTAGACTAAATAATGCTGAAGCAGATCTACTAGCTAATGTCGCCTCTAAACTTCTTCCTGCAGAAGGCCTATCCCCAAACGCATTCTCCGTGGAGCTATTGTTTCGACCATCTGTTCCAGACAATATCACAAACTGGAGAGTATTTGACAATGATCAGCAAATCATTAACTTTCTGCATATGGAAGAAACCTTTCAAGGCGCAGTGATAGATGAATGAACGCACGACGACAATTTGCATGACTTTACGGTAATACCTAATCCGAAATCTCCTGCAGCTCTATCGAACATGGTAAATTTCATACCCAAATCTGTTGTTAGACTAGAAAATTTTTATGATTTTGAAGATAAATTTAAAAAGACGGTCAATTGCAAAACCAATAGTTCCTCATTATCTTATGAAAAAATCAATTTAGGGACTAGTGAAAATCCTCAATGCATCAACTTAGGCTTGGGATGTTCTAGACAAGAAAAAGCTGCTTTTGTTAAATTATTTAAAGAATTTAAGGATTCCTTCGCATGGACTTACGATGATCTTAAAACATTTGATCCCAACATTATACAGCATGTCATCCCGATGAAGCCCCAAACCTTACCTTTCCAACAGAAACTGAGGAAAATGCATCCTAAACTAGAACCGACCGTACAAAAAGAATTGAATAAACTCCTAGGTGCTAAAATAATTTTTCCTGTTAGACATACTCAATGGGTATCCAACCTCGTCCCAGTCCGGAAGAAAAACGGGGAAATTCAACTTTGTGTCAATTTCCGGAACCTCAACAAAGCGTCTGATAAAGATAATTATCCTATCCCTCCTATGGAACAGATTCTTCAACAAGTATCTGGTTTCGAGAGGCTATCCTTACTGGATGGTTTCTTTGGATACAACCAAGTCTTGATGTCTCTGTCAGACCAACTAAAAACTACCTTCCATACCCCGTGGGGCACTTATGCTTATCGCAAAATGCCCTTTGGATTGATTAATGTTGGTGCTACCTTTCAGAGAGCAATGGAAATTGCTTTTAGAGGTTTAATCAATCACTTCGTAGTAGTTTACTTAGATGATGTGACCGTTTATTATAAAAACAAAGACAATCATCTAACTCACTTACGAGTTGTTCTACTACGATGTCGTAAATACGGCATCTCCTTGAACCCCAAGAAGTCTATTTTTGCAGTAGAACAGGGTAAATTACTAGGATTTATTGTGTCTAGTGATGGAATGATTATTGACCTCAAGAGGAGTCAATTAATCGCTAAACTTCCCCCACCTACATCCAAGAAATACATGCAGTCTTTCCTAGGCCAGATTAATTTCGTGAGAAGATTTGTCCCCAGTTTCTCTGAAATGGTCAGGCCTCTCCAGAATATGATTAAGAAAGACACCCAATATCACTAGGGACCAACCGAAAACCAAGCTTTTAATGACATAAAGAAGGCCATGATAGACGCTCTATCGCTCATGAGCCCTGATTTCTCTCAAGACTTTACACTCTATACTTTTTCCTTTGATCATTCTTATGCCACATTCCTAACTCAAAAGAACTCTGAGAACAACGAAGTACCCATCGCCTTTATGAGCTCTGCTTTCAAAGGTGTTGAAATTAACTACCCAGCAGTCGATCGGCAAGCCTATGTTGTTTTCAAAGCAGTTAAGCATTTCCGGTACTATCTTTTGAAGTCAAGGACGAAGGTCATTGTCCTCTACCCTGCCGTAAGGAACTTGTTAGTGAAAAAGGAGTTAGGAGAGAAAAGAGCCAACTGAGTCACCTCCTTACAGGAGTATGACATAGAGATCACCCCAGCGCAAATCGTGAGAGGCCAAGGTTTGTGTAAGTTGGTTGTTGATTCAGAAATAGGACAACGAGAACATAGTGATACGTCAAACCTAGAACAATGCGATCAAAGCTTGATATGTTGCACACAAAACCTCACAAGTCCTTGGTACGACGATATTAGATTTTGTCTTGAACATGGATCAGCACCCCATCACCTTGACCCTGCCAAGAGAAGAGCGTTGAGACTAAAGTCTGCCTCCTTTCATCTAGTTAACGGTATACTGTTTCGTCAGAATTTTGATGGCGTACTGATGCGCTGCCTCGAAAAAGATGAAGCAGAAAGAGTCTTTCTTGAGTTGCATGCAGGAGAATTTGGTGGTCACTTTGGTGGCGATACCACTGCTCATAAGGTTTTAAGAGCCAGTTACTACTGGCCCATGATTTTTAGGGACGCCCATGCTTTGTGTCACAAATGTATCATCTGTCAGAAAGCATCAGGGCGGTTGCAAAAACCATCCTTCCCCTTGCAACCCGTTTCAGTCGATTCTCCTTTCCAGCAATGGGGCCTTGATATCATAGGTCCTATTAACCCTCCATCCTCACAACAACATAAGTATATTGTGACAGCCACTGATTATTTTACTCGATGGTCTGAAGCCACTGCGCTAAGAACTGTTAACACAAGTCAGGTGATTTCTTTTCTGAACTCAAATATCATCACTCGTTTCAGTATCCCTGATTGTCTAGTCTTTGATAACGCTTCATACTTTTCTTCTCTATATATGAGTGAGTTTTCTTTGGAGAAAGGAATAAAGCTTAAGTATTTTGCTAGTTACTACCCCTTGGGCAATGGCTTAGCAGAATCAACAAACAAGAACTTAATCAAAACCATCAAGAGAACCGTGGCTGAAAATCACAAGAACTGGCACAACGCACTGCTAAATGCACTGTGGGCTGATAGGGTAACACCCAAATCCGCTATAGGTAACTCCCCCTTTTTCCTTGTGTATGGCAGAGAAGCCATTCTGCCACCTCACATTCTTCTTCCTTTGCTTCAATTGTCACAAAAAGTCCAAGAAGAAGATTGTCCTCCTTTAGAAAGCCGCATTAACGCTTTGATGAAGTTAGAAGAAGAAAGAACTCGAGCTAAGCGAAAGTTAGACCAACATCAACAATTAATTAAAAGTTGGTTCGATTCTAATTCTGCTTCTGATAGGAATTTTGAAATAGGTTATCTCATCTTAAAGTGGGACAAATCACACGAAGGAAAAGGTGAGCATACCAAGTTTCAAAATTTATGGCTTGGGCCATTTTTTATTGCTGAGAAGTTGGGTCCTAGTTCCTTTCGATTACAGAATCTTGAAGGGCAGCTTGACACCTATCCTGTGAATGGCCAAGCCCTGAAAAGATACTTTTCTTGATAACTACCCCTGTATATTATGTAAATATTTCATTTTTGTTTTCTTTCTTTTTTGTTTTGATTTGAATTTATCATCTTCTTTTTTGTGTGTTTTTTGTAAGATATGCATATCTGTGAACTGATCCATTCAGATAAAGACCATAGAAAAATTTCTTCGCTGAAATAATTTCTTAAAGATTGTACAGACATCAGTGATATATTTCTGAAATTGATATTTATGCTAGAAAATTTTGTTGTTTGAAAGAAGTTTACTAATTTCAATCTCTGAGAAAAGTTTGTCATGATCATCTATTATCTTTTTACGCTATCCCTTTTCCATAAAGGAATGACTCAAAAGATGTCTCCCTGTCATAGGAAGTTGTTTTTATAAATAAAACATCTCTGGAGCTGAATAAAGGACAGTGTTAAAAAATTTTGATGAGGTCTAAAAAATAAAAATTCTTTAAAAAAAAAAAAAAAAAAAATCAAGATTATCAGCGTCACCCCGCTCAGCTATATATTTACAAAAGAAAATAGAATAAAAATATTAATAAGGGCTGTGGGAAGTGTTTGTAAACCCATCGGGATACTGAACAGGTCCGCTGGCAGCGGGTAAATGCAAGCATGGTGCCAAGACAACTTTGTCGGGGTACTGAACAGGCCTGCTGGTAGCGAAGCAATGTCAGGTACATGAAAATCTATGAAAAAATATAAGAAACCTCTTTAATGTCCTTTATTCTGATCTGGAACTTCTTGACAGGATACAGATGTCAGAGTGGGTTAAATGGCAACCCTGTCGAGGCTATGGACGCCTGCTGGCAGCAGTGTCCATGCCAATAGTATTGAATATTTTATCATTAATATTATGAATTGTTGATCTTAGAACTGTTATTAGTTTTCATCTTTTAAAACATCGCTGGAAAAGTTGGTAAATGATGATGTTTGTACGATTTTCTGGTTGTTGTTTTTGAGTTGAAATTTTCTTTGTTGTTCTAATCTGGATTTTTATTTCTTTTGACAGAGATAACTGCTTCTACCAGTGTGTCGCCATTGTTGGCAGCCAATTCAATTTTTTTTAATTGCCCTATAAGCTGCCTACACCTATGTCTTCTAAAATTCAAATTGTCGTCACATTTTGAAAATTAACGATATTTTCATTTCCTGCGACACTTGCATATTGGTCTCCATTTAGTTTTCATGACTGTAAGCGTGAAAACTCCTCCATCGTTCTTTGAACTGTCATGATCTTTTATTGATATTTTGATTGGCACTTAACTTTGGATTATCATTAAGTGGCTAAAAGATTTTTTAACCATGCCTATTTGCCTATTCTTACCTCGATTGCGCAACTTGATTTTTATTTAATTGGAAAGGCATTGAGCATGAAAGTTGTGTTTTTTGAAACTTCCCTAGTCATTTAATTACATAGGGGTCATGGTTTATTTTTGGTATATATATATGATGTGATCCTTATTGTCATAATGCTTGCCTTGTCGATTTTATGAAAATAATTGTCAAAATGTTTTTTTTAAACCTTTGATTAAAATGTTTGATTATTACAATGGCGCGATGGCTGAACATATGGTTTGGTTTCACATTTGAATATTCATGGTTTGAAATATTACAATGGAACATTGGTATATTATTTATCATTTGATTATTGGATCGGCAGAGTAATATGGTTTGAGTTATGTTATGATTGATTGAACAGAAGATTAATTTGGCGTTTGTACTTTCTAATTAATATTCTGCATGGAGGTGAATGATCCCACCACCCTCGCATGCGCACATTAATTTCTCCCCTTTGATCGTTCATAGTGGTTACACCGTATGACTCTATTGTGTGTGCTGGTGTTTTCGACCCAAACCCTTACCATGCGCTCGCACCATGGCTCCAGTCTTGAGGGCTGAACCGAATGGTAGCCAGGCTCTGTTGATGTTTGACAGTGCCTGTGATGACCTTGAGGAATTTGGATGGCTCTCGTTCATTCAAAAATTTGATGGTTTTAACCTCTGTGTGGTTAGGCAATTCGCCATGACCTTTGATGGCTTTCGGGCCAAGGTCGGCGATGTTCAGTTGCAAATTGACGAGAAATTTCTTAGGTTAGTTACAGGTTTGCCTGCCACTGGACAGAGATGGTCTAAAAATTGAAAAGTGGAAGAAGTCCCGTGGACTCTGCTCTTCCAGTCACGTAAGGTTAGCTCCTGCGACAAGGGTTTGCCAGTGACAATGTTGAAGCAGCGTTGGCATGAGTTACTAATGATAGTCAAACAGTTTATTACTTGTGAAGGAAGGTATGGTTTTGTTTTCCTGCACCACCTTCGTTTGCTTATGGTTTTCATGGGTTTTGAGCTTAATATGCCATACTATCTGCATAGAAGCCTGTTCAAAATGTCTAAAAAGTTCAAAAAGAACCAGGCTGACAGTAGCCTTTTTCACTATGGGCTGGTTAAAATGATTGTCGTTTATCATTTGGGGATAAACCGAGACTGTTGGAATGTTTTTCTTGTGCGCAATGGTTTTGAGGATTCAAATCCTCCACAGGTTGATAAACCTATGGTGACCGAGAGCAAAGCCATACCCCCGGTACCCTACAGTGTTTTATTACCTAAACCCTTACCCGACTCACCTATCGACCTACCCCGTTCTGTGACTAAGGATGCCGAGACTGTTAAGCCTATGGCTAAAAGGTCTAAAGCCAAACCCACTGTAAATGCCAAAGGCAAAAAGACTTCCCGTCTAATCTCTCGCATGGCGAGGAACAAACCGAAACCCCCTATCAATCCTGACCCTATTGTGCTTAGTGAAGACTCTGATTCAGAGGTTGAACGATTTTTGGCAAGTGAGTATCCCTATTCGGAAGGGTTGTGTGACAAACCCTCATACGACTTCGTGTATAACCTGCCACCTTGCTTGCAAAACGACCCAGATTACCCAGGCATTAAGCTGCCTTGTGAAACCCCCGGTCACGCATCAAAACCCTCTCCTGCTCTGTCGAAGCCTGTAGTGCCACCCTGTGATCAGTGCGGCTTATGGTTAGAGAGATACTATCTCGATGTGCCTATGCTACAGTCAAAGATTAAATCTTTGGAAGACCAAGTTACACTGCTTACCCGTCAAAAGGTTGAGTTACAGACCGCTGATAAAAGACAAAGAATGACAGGCTCCATTTTATTTTAAAATGTGGAATCGGCCACAGCTGTGGTGAATTCTAAGCTGGCGTAATTGGATAGCCTCATCACACAGGTATGTGTAATATCAATCATTTTTGTAAATAGTATAAGTTTATATAACAATTCAATTTTGGTTTGAATAGCTCTGTTCAGCATTGATTGGTTTCGTTGCATTGTGTACTCAGCCTTGCTTTGACTGAATGGAATTATGTTTAGTTTCGATTAGATCTTAATCGATCCGATTTGATTTGATTTGGATTTGAGTTGTTTGATTTTAGCTAAAATGAATGCTCTGTTAATTGGAGTCATTTGTATCTGTTATAGACGCAAGTTGTTTCTCCTATTTCGATTCTGAACACGATCACATGTCGTTTTGGTTTCATTATAATGTGTGTGCTATGATTGGTAACGATTGTAATATAGTCAACTGTTACGGTTTTATGTCTATATGGCTCTCGACCAACTCGAATACCATTTGGATTATTTTTAATATGATGTTGTATGAATTACCCAAATCGTGAATGGATTCAATTCGTAACAGCCGATTAATTCGTTTTGGTTTGCTGTTAGAATGACTCTGTTATCGGTTAGATTTGTAATGAAGAGTCAGTTACAAGTTGATTTGTAAAACGAGATTGGATTCACTGTTATTCTATATTCAACCCAGTCACGATTTTTTTCCCAGTTTACGATTACCACTTCTGTCGACTTGATAATGGTTCCGATCACTCATAATTGATCATGTTTGTTGACTATATAGCACCCAGTGATCAAAATCTATGGTTAATTATGTTTGATATTGTTATTACCCATGATCGTAACAGTCTTTCCGTTTTTGTATTCGATTAAAACGACATAAATCTTACGCTGCATTACTATAGCCATAACAATTGGATTTTGGTTGTGTTGGATTAGATCATATCGCACATGATACGACCCACTATGGATTTCATTTAATATGAAACAGTCTTGCTATTCTTTGACCCGATTTTATGGTAAAATGAAACAGAATATTCACACCCCTGTTTCGATTAAATCACTTTTGGTTGTGTTTCATATTCAATGAGAAAATCATTTGAATCATTAGTGATTCGTTGTTAATGTTTATTGAAAGAAAAATTGGATTTGATTCTTGTATGAAGATTTGATTTGATTTCTATCTGATCATGTATGCTATTTTAGACTAGCTACAGAATCAGATGATTATGTAGCTAAGTATGTAGAATCAAATTTTTATTGTTTTTCTCATGAAATATCTTTCTAACTTGATATGTTTGGTCTATTGCAGATCAATTCAAAATTGCAGTGGATATGAGGAGCAGTTAGGGGATATTTCAAAGATTTTACTTGCATTTTATTTTCCTAGTTTAGTCGATTTTGGGATATTCCCCAGATTATGTAAAACTGTTTGATATTATCCACAGGGAGGTTTTACCCTGTGGAGAGACTTATATATACTTATGATTTTTGTAATAATGTTCATCCTCATTCATGGGAGAACAAGGATATGGATTTTTAATACAGACTGAAGCAGAATTTGGTTTTTTGTCACAGCTTTAGCTTCTCATTATATCAATATTTTGTTTCATGTTGTGTATATCAATTTGTATCTGGTTAACGACTACTTTAGCTATCTTAATCATGTGCAAATGATATAATTTTAATCACTGTAATCCATATTTGGTTTCTTCCAAGTGTATAAAAGACATAACAATTGTTTAGTTTAGTTTGTGAATGACAGGTTTATCTTCTTCATAAGTTGAATTATAAAATATAAGTTTTTTCATAACAGGTTTCCCTTATTGCAGAGATTTATAAATCATATAATTGTTATGATTTTTTATGTCTTGTTTTTCCTGTTAACAACTCAAAGAGCAGCGTAGCCTATCATTTACGAGAAGCTTATGGACTAACCGATGCAAGTTTACTCCCTCCGACCAGCTTCGAAGTCATCACACACGGGACAAACTAAGAGCGTTTCCAGGTCAGTTAGTCACTTCTTTACTTACTGTTCTTATTAGTAGTTTAGTTTAGATATAAGTACAGTTAGATTTATATTAGATCGTTTAATTTCAGTAAATATATTAGATCGTTTAATTTCAGTAATTTTTATTTCTTTTTCATAAAATATAAAATCAAAAAACATTTCTCGCTGTCTTAGGGCAGAAAACACATGAGTTTTGCAGGTTTTAATTAAATCTGTAGATTGTTTATATTGTATATTTGTGAATAAGTTATAATATAACTAGTAATTAGACAACTAATTATTAGAGTTAGTGTAATAGTAATTAATAGATTGTATAGAATAGTTAGAATAGTTTATATTAGTTTTAGTTTAATTTAGTAGTTTGTTTTAATTAGATTAGTGTATTAGTTTGTTTTTAGTTAATTTGTTTTATTAGTTTTAGTTAGTTTTAGTTAGTTTTGTTTCTTTTATTTAGTTTTAGTTAGTTTCTTGTATTTAGTGTTAGTTTAGTTAGTTTTATTTGTTTTAGTTAGATTAGTTAGTTTAGGTTATTTTTCTCTTTGGTTTTCTTAGGATCTTAGAGCAGCCAACGGAGCCGTTACACCCGTCAGGGTGGTTCATTCCAAACAGCTTGGGTTATTTATACAACCCCGGACCGGTTCCACTCTCTCAATTGACGGACGGACTGTTTCGCCCGCCAACAAGATGGCAGTGTTTAGCATTTGTTATCGATCTATAATTGTTACAAGGAACAATTAAGTGTAAATAGTCTTTCATTGCATTAGTCATAAAAATAAAAATAAATGTACAACATGCTTAAAACACACAAAGTTATGTTAGTAGTATAAAATTTACCATGCTAATACAAACGACTGTTGATATAATATCTTGAGGTATTGTAAAAAAACAATATGACAAAATTTGACAGAGATCCTACTTCCTCTTCTCATGGGCTTGTAATACAGATGGCAATGTTTAGCATTTGTCAGCTCAGGAAACCCCTCCCTGACTCCTAAGTATTGTGACACTTCACAATCAAAGATATAGGAAACCAGTCAATTCTCCCAATAGCCTAAGATTTACATTTTCCAATTGTAGAGATAAATTTCACACATTTTTCTGACAAGACGGTTAAAATATGGCCCTACATATAGTTAAGAAGAGGGGGGTGATAGAGTCTTAAGATTTTCTTAAAGTTAGTTCCCAATGGCAGATTAATGGAGTTCATTTACCTTTTCTTAACCATGCATACTTCTTTTCAGTGTTGCCTACAAGTAGTTTTGTACATTAGGACAAGTTTTAAGATTAGGAATTTTATTTATTGTTTGTCAAATCATCACCCTCGTTAGGTAGAATGCCCTGCTTCCAGAAAGCCTGTTCAGTAATCTGACGGGTTTATCTAGTCATACCATAGGTCGGTACCCGCTTCCAACAAACCTGTTCAGTATCCCAACATGTTAGCCTCTTACACCCTTTTACAATAGAGATTGGCCCACCATATTTTAATATTTATGTATGAATATTTCTTTTTGCAAGTAGATGGGGAAGCAACTCTAATAATTTTTTTGTTTGTTTTGGACAGGGATGGTATTTAAGTTAGAGGAAGACTCTTCTTTATGTATTACTTATAGATTGTCCTGATGTAAGGGATACTTAAGTGGGCGTAGCCAATTTGAAGAGATGGTATAGTCAAGCATGTTTAATGTGTAGTGGATGGTACCATTGGAAAATAACATAAAGGTATCTATAGTCCCTACTCACTTTCTTCTATTTGAAGTTATATTGATGTTTCCATGGTTAATCACTAATCGAACCTTCTTTCTACTCTTTCATAAAGATAATTTACTCACCTACTCAGGGTTCTTGGGGAAATTTTAATAGTAACCTCTAGGTTTGATAAGACAAAGTGTCACTTCCTTATGTCCTCTAGTGGTGGAGGTTATGAGAAACTGCCATGAAAGATGCCTTGAGAGGAAGGAAGATAGAAATCTTGTAAAAATGGATAATTTAAAGCAGGCAGTTTCTAATCATAATAAAAATAGTCATTATCTAATTGGTGCTTAAGAAGACAACATAGTTTAAATATATAAACATCTTCTTTCGAAGTAAAATACTCCCCTTTCTGTCTCCTTGGAGTTGTCCACTTATTGTTAGATGAACACCTGCAGAAATCTCTAAAATTGTTTATCAAAAAAAAAAAAAAAACACTCTAAAATATTTACATATGTACAATTAGAAATCAAAAAGTTTCAAGAACAGGGGGAGGGAGAAGAAACTTCCCCATCCACCAAGGCCAATGCCTTGTCGGCTGACATGATCTGTATAAAATCCTCTTTAGAAATGGGCATGTGGTAAAGTTCAATTCTGTGTCCATTCACTATGAAAGAGACTTGTCCATCATCAATTGTTTTTATATTAACGGTCCCATTATCATACATGGTAACTACCTCATAAGGAACCAACCATCGAGTGGTAAGTTTTCCTTTAAAATTTTTGAATCATGAATCAAACAATAAATCCCAATCACCAAGTTGAAATTTTTTCGTTTTAATAAATTTATCATGTCACTTGCTTCTCTGGTTTTGAACTAAGATTGTCCTTTGGATAGCATCTTGTCTAATCTCATCCAATTTGTTCAATTGTAGGGATCGTTGATTTTGTGCCTCACCTAAGTCTAATCCCAATTGTGCAGTAATACAAAAATTCCTTACTTGGAATTCAATCGGTAGAAGTACTTGTTTTCCATAAACTAGTTCATATGGGGTATGCCCAGTAGTGTTTCTCCAGGTGGTACAATATGCCCACAAAGCCTCTGGAAGTCTATCAGCCCAATCTCTGTGGTGTAATTGGACAGTTTTGGTTAGGATAGTTTCCAATACCTTATTTGTTGATCCTACTTGGTCATTAGCTTGTGGGTGGTATGGAGAGGACTTAGGATGCTTTATCCCATATTTTTTCATTAATTCCTTCATCAACTTAGAAGTAAATTGTGTACCCTGGTCTGTGACAATCTCACGAGGAACACCAAAAAGGGTAAAAATATATTCATAAATGAACTCAACAACAGATTTTTCAGTAGCCCTAAACAAGCCTTTTTCCTCTACCCACTTGGTAACATAATCTATGCAAACAAGAATGCAATTCTTCTTGCAAGACATAGGGGAAATTGGTCTTACAAAATCAAGGGCCCATTTCTCAAAAGATTTATCATAACCTGGGCATGCAATGGAATTTCATCAGCTAATGTGGTTCTTCCTATCCTCTGACAACTATCGCAACTTCTCACATATTTGGGAGCATCCTTAAAAATGCTAGGCCAATAGTAACCTGAATGTAAAACCTTGTATGTTGTACGTTTATCAAAAAAATGTCCACCACATGGTCCATCATGACAACTTTGTAGAATTTTTACTATCTCATCTTCTCGGACACATATACGAATAATCAATTCTGGTCCAGTATGAAAAAGGTCATGGCCAACCCAGGAGTAGTTAGCACTTTGCGTTATAATTTGACGCTTTTCATGAGGTGACAAATGAGTTGGTAATTTTATAGTAGCCAAATAATTTTCCATGTCTGCAAACCATGGAGTGTTTACGGAGATGGAAAATATATTCTCATCTAGAAAACTATGATCAACAGGAATACCATCACCCTCATGATTAATGCACGAGAGAAAATCAACTACTAAGTTCTTTTTTCCTAGTCGTTCAAGGACGGTGATATTGAAATCTTGTAATAAAAGGAGCCACCTAGTTACTCGACCATTGGTAATAGGTTTTTTCATGAGAAATCTAATGGAAGAGTGATATGTATGTACAAATACCTCATATCCTATGATATAATGGAGAAAAGTGTTGATGGCATGGATGACTGCCAAGAATTCTTTTTTGGTGACTGTATAGTTTATCTCGGCAGGGGTCAAGTTCTTACTCACAAAGTAAATGACATAGGATTGTTGGTCTTATTTTTGTCCTAATACTCCTCCTATTGCAGTATCATAGGCATCGGTGGATATATGAAATGGAAGGGCCCAATTGGGTCCCCTAAGAACTGGTGCCATAGATAATTTAGCTTTTAGAGTTTGAAAGGAGGTTTGACAATGGTTAGTCCAAAGAAAATCAACATCTTTTGTAAGCAATCCCAACATTGGTGCAACAATCTTTGCAAAATTATCAATAAATTGTTGGTAGTATCCGACATGTCCAAGAAAACTTCTTACCTCTTTTTGAGTCTTTGGAGGTGGAAGTTTGACGATTCCCTCAATCTTAGCAGGATCCACTTTAATCCCTTCAAATGAAACATGATTCCCTAAGACTACTCCTTCAGTCAATAACATTTTACACTTTTCATGACTTAAGGATAAATTCATCTCTTGACATCTAATAAGAAATTTCTTCAGATTATCTAGGGCATCCTGATAAGTATTACCATATATTGTAAAATTGTCCATATACACTTCCACACAGTCATGAATGAGGTCATAAAATATCCCTAATACTGCTCGTTGGAATGTGGAAGGAGCGTTACACATAACAAATGGTAAGACCCTATAGGAATAGGTGCCCCAAGGACAAGTGAAAGTAGTCTTATCATGATCCTCAGGTGCTATGAGAATTTGGTTGTATCTGCTATATCCATCCAGGAAGGAAAAATATTGCTTCCCTGACAAGGTATCCAAGACTTGGTCAATGAAGGGAAGAGGAAAATAATCCTTAAGAGTGACCTTATTAAGTTCCCAGAAGTCAACACAAATTATCCATTTTCTAGTTACTTTCTTTGGAACCACTACAAGTGGGGATACCCATTTGATGTCAGAGATTGGATAAATAAAATTGGCATTCAATAGTTTATGTATTTCCTCCTTCATTGTATCCTTTAGTGATGGATTCATCCTTCTCTAAGGTTTCCTAACATGTGTTACTTTTGCCTGGGTATATATGTGATGAATGCATGTATCGGGGTGTATACCCTTCATATCGGTATATTCCCAGGAGCATTGTTCTTGTTGATATGCATCTAGTTCGAAATTTATAGGTAGGAATTTCCCAGGACTAATCTCATAAGGCATCGTATAAGATATGGTAGATTCATCTATCTCAAAAATAAAATATGTTGAAGACAAAGTTGATGAGTCCAACTATTCTTGAAATTCTTCACCAAACATATACTCAAATTGGGGAAAATATTGAGGAAAATCAACACATGTGATCACATAAATAAATTGATTTAACACACTTTTTGTTGTTTTCTCATGAAGTGCCCAGGAATGATCACTAGGCAACACGAGTTCTTCCCAGTTCTCATTCTCATATGGACATTCAAGAACCATATATTCTCTATAATGGGTTGATATGGTGGGTATATGGTAAGTTTCTATATAGAAAGTCCATTAGAGATAGTCATTTCACCTTCTCTACAACCAATAAATGCATTGGTTGTGGCTAGCCAAGGTATTCCCAAGATAACGGGATGCCCTTTAGGAGGATCCTTTGAATGAATGACAAGAAATTCTAATGGATATTCCCACGATGTTAATGTGACTATGATATCATCCAAGATTCCTTCAGGTATAACTTTTGTCTTATCTACTAATTCCAAAATAGTTGGGGTAGGTCTAAGGAAGTGTTTCAACTGTAATTCTTTTAAGGTAGTAACAGTCATAACATTAATGGTTTCCCCTAAGTATATGAGAGTATTTCCAATGGGAACCTTATTAATGGTTATTGTTACTATGATATTCCCTGGGTTTGCATACTTTGTGACCCTAGGCTACTCTGATATGTATTCAGAGAATTCTCCTATTAGATGTACTATTGGAGGATATTTATGTTTCCTCCCTGGTTTCTTGATACACAATTCCTTGATTACCTTACTATAAATTAGAATTTCCTTTATGGCTTTCAATAGGGGAATTTTCACATAGATATTCTTCAATTCATTTATAATGTCAAATTCTCGTCAAATCGTTGGTTTCTCAATTGCTAATCTCTGTGGATAAGGGGGGGATTTTGTAATCTTTGAAGATTCACTTTGGGGAAGCTTTTGGTCCTGGTCTTTGGGAATAATTACATCTTCCCACTTAGTGTCATCTGTGGGTTGGTCGGGGGTTTCATCTTCTTCTTCTTCCCAGATGACGACTAAAGCCCTTGGCTTATCCAGAACTGTCCCCGACCTTAGTTGAATATCATGTAATGGAACATGAGAAATAACATATGTCGGGAAGATTTGCAGCTCAACATTGTGAAGAGGTTGAGTTGGTTTGTTATTTGGATTAGGTATCGGTTGTGTTGGTAATAATGTTGGTCTTGGGGAACTTGTATTTTGAAATTGTTGGGGTAGTTGTGGAATAGGAGGTAAAGGTGGGGGAACAAAACCTGGAAAAGTTTGTTAGATGTTTGGTGGAAATTGTGGGTAAGGATGGGTGGGAATAGGAACAGGTGGAATCTGAGTGTTTCCTTGGGTATACCCTCCTCTCCATCCTTGTAGCCAAGGGTGGTGTGAAGCATATTGTGGAGACCAGTTTTGCCAATTTGGTGAGTTCCATTTTTGTGTTTGTTGATAATAAGGTGGATCTTGAGGTGGTATATCCTAGTATGTAGGATGACTCCTAGGCTTCCATGCCCTCCTAGGTGCATAAGAAGATTCCCCAGGATCCCCACTTTTATAAATGGCTAATAAACTGGACAGTTATGGGCATTTTTCAGTTGGGTGATCTTCAGTACAGAAGCCACAAACTGAAATTTTTCTAATGGGAATTCCCTTTTGGAATGCTTCCTCCTGCACCTTGGACAAAATATGCACATTGATTCATTCTCTTCCTCTTGTTTCTTCTTAATTTTTAAAGTGTCCAATTGGGAACCTATTGTACTTAGAATATTGATTTTGAAGTTTTCCAACAAGTTTCCTATTTATACCCTTGTAGTCCCACCATAACTAACTCCTTTTAGGTTTCTACTATAAGGATCTCGAACACTCTTTCCTGTTTTGGCCCTACTTCTCAAGTGATTTCTACACATTTCACAGATTTCAGTGTATGGTTTATGGGAGATGTCTCCTGATGCCATCTGGTTAAGTGTCTCCAAATATTCTTCTAAAATTCCTTTAAGAAAAAGAGTCCTGACTGCATCATCTGGAAGGTCATGATATTTCGATTTTTGTGAAGTATAAGCAAACTATTCCATGTAATCTTCGAGACTCTCATCCTCTAACTTTTGAATTTTAAAAATATCATTACGGGAATCCTTACATTTGAAATATTCTTGATATTTCTTAAGAAATATAGTCTTCATATCTTCCTAAGACCTAATACTAGACTCTCCTAATCCCATGAACCATCTAAGTGCAGAATCCTTGAGAGTGGCAGGAAAACATTTTAATTTATGAGCATCTTTCAAGTAGTTATAAATTCTACACAAGATGTCAAAATCAAATAGGAAGGTATTTGGGTCCTCACTGCTCTTACCATAAAAGCTGGGTAGTGCAGAGAGTGGAATGTTCTTCATGTTAACATTTTGTGTGGTATCCAAAATTGGAAACCCAAAAATGGTTTATGTTTGGGTTCCAACTTCTTCTCCCTCATCATGTATCACATGGTTGTGATCCTCCTGATCATCCATATTGATCTGATTCCCAAAGAGAGAATACCTTAATGGTTTTATCCTTGAAGATAAAAAAGTGTCGCAAGGTTCTTTTTGAGGAAGGATATTCCTTCAATAGGAAGATTTATCTACTATTTGGATGTTTGGGACTTTACTCGAGCCTGTTGAAACTAAAGTTGTTGTTTCAACTTGGGATACAACTATGTTAGTTGAATTTCCAAAAAGGGCATTCACTTGTTTAGGGTCAATGATATCTACAAAGTTCGAGTCCCCTGATGGTGGTGAAAAGGAAAAGGTTGTGTTGGTTGGTTCTGGTGAAGGTTCAAGTTGTCTTGCCTCCTGTCCTACTACTTTTGATGTCCCAATTTTATGCTCTATGGTTTCTCCAGTTTTGGTCTCTTCTGAAACTTTTTTATCTTTTTGAGTTGAGTTATCCCCTACTTTTCGGTATCGTTCTATGGAATTTATGGATGCAGTGTTACTTCCTCCAAAAACATTAGAAGGAACCTTGATTGGAAGTTTTGGTTTGGTTTTGATATATCTACCCTTTAGGTCCCTAGGTTTGTTCATGAAAGTGGTAAAAAAAGGAAAACTACCATTGGGTTTGGGGGAACCCACTATAACATATGTGCAGGTTCTTACCTCTTGTCTTAAAGTTCCCCCACCACCAAACTAGTACTAATGCTCAAAAATTATATACTTCCTAATTGTTTTCTACCTTTAGACAACTCCCCAACAACGACGCCAAAAAAATGATGGGTAAACTATATGTATTAATTTCCCTCAATTAAATTGTCAAGCAGGGTAAGTAAACTTAGAGGTGTGATACAATGTGAGTCAAGGAAGAAAGAAAAGCTAATGGAAATATTAACTAGCTAAAAGGATGGTTTACCCTAGGGATCAACACTTTTTTTCAATTTACAGTTCTACTTTAAAAGATGTCTTTAAAATCCATTTAAACAACATATTCTATGTTAAATATACAAAGCAACCTTTAACTAATTATCTTTAAGCAATCTAGGACTATGGCCTATTTAATATAAGTAAGCAATTCTCTGAATGAACAAGAAATCTTTAAATAAGTAAGCAGTCTGTCATAATCAACTTTACAAAGTGAACTCTATTCTTAAAGCATGTATTCAAAACTCACAATTACTTTTATCTTGCAGGAAATAAGCCTTATCTTTACACTAATCTACCTAATTGAGAGCAAGAGTGTTATGACAATACTCAAATGTGATGATTATGTCTACGGTGGAGAATTACATCACGATGGAATCTAATCACTAATGAAAATTCAAATGGAATCAACTCAATGCTAACTTCTATAGAGAAATGCGGAGTATGAATAAGGCAATCTATAGAAATCTTTTCCATCATAAAAACAGCATTGGATGTTCTTATAATCCATGTGATCTACAAACATTATGCAGAAGAGATTCAAAATCAATCACTTGTTCTATCACACTGATACTAGAAAATATTCTGTACAGAGTTAATAATTCATGCCAGTCTACAAACTCATAACTGGTACTAATTAAAAATCATAACTCAAAATCATAACTAGGATATAATTCAAAATCAACTTTGATCCTATCATTCTAATGCTGAAAATAAAGCGAACAGTTTATGTAAATATACACGAAGTAATTGACCTAATCTAATAAATTAGATGTGGCTAAGAGAAACATTGCATAAGTAACCACACTATGGAATGATTTACAATTTTATAAACAGAAACATAGATCTATGATAGCATGGGTAGATAGTTTATAAACAAACGTGTTGCAACATGCATAAAAAGGTGTTAGATATCATAATATAAACAAGTAAGTATGGATGACTATGAATGCTCTGTAATACACATACACCCTAGGAAGCAATCTGCAAGTTAGAAAAGATATACATAGTGATACGATTTAAACAAGTAACTTGAAGCTACCTCGTTATGAAAGTCAAATGTGAAAATATGAATATACATTGATATGCACAAGCTACCTAGACCACTAGTGGGCCCCCCAGATGGTCGTGGCACTACTTCAAGGTAAAAACACAGTCACAGAATCAATATGACATTGGTATTAATCACCAAAACAAAGTTTACTACGAAATTGAAGATAATGCATGTATGTATATGTAAAAATTGCGTCTATCGTGGAACAAACCAACAAGTATTTATAGAGTTTATACACAGCTTGAGAGGTCGACCACTGAAAGGGTCGACGCTCTCTAAAAACAGAAATTCATTAAGTTCATCAACAGAATGCATCTCCTCCAATAGCCTCGTGCGCTCAATATAGCGGCTGATGCAACTGCTCAAATTTAAATGCAATGAGTTCCATAGCTGGAGGGCATGAGCAAGCACAAAATGCATGTTTATGATTTGCCCATAGAAGCCCACCGGTATGCTAACCGCCAAATCCATTGCACTCAGAGTGTTGGATTGAGTGTCGAATGGAGGTATGGATGAAGAACTGGATGGAAGGTTGGATCACGTTTTTGGCCTGCTGCAAGAAAACAAGAAACGTTAGGAAATTGTAATCACTTAATTGAAGACAAATTAACATAAAATCATTACAAAACAATGATTATACATACCTTATGTTGTTCCATGGTGAATTGATACACAAAACCTGGTAATATCTTCGAAAAGGGATAAATAAAAGCATAGAGCGTATAACTTCCATATGCAAAAGAGATTCGGGCATCGGAAAAACAGTCAAAACACCAAATCAACAGTTACTCCAGAGTGGATGAAAGAATGATATCATAAAATTATACTAGATATTCAACCCATTATGCTAAAGGAATTCGTCCTCCATTTGTTTGGTTTCAGGGATATGTGGTTTCACATAATCAAATACATAATATATTGGGTGTTATAGGAGAAATATTTATCTGAAGATGATGCACTTATCAATTTTGTGGGCATGTAATATATCTATGAGAAAATGATCCAACACTATGCCATGGACCTTACAAATATGTTTTCCCTTTTGATCCATAGATGATAAAGACAAAGAAATTCTTGATTGTATCTCATAGTGTGAATATATGTCTATTTCAACATGAAATATGTAGATTCCTTATATTAATGTAAGTAATTCCCAAAGATTTATCTAGTTGAAGGAAGAAATTTGATCAAGTTATCAATAAATACCTTATGACTCTAGTTAGCGAAAGAATAATGAAGTGATTTCATGTCTCCTATACAATATAGTAGCAAAATTATCATCATAGCATGGGATAATGTACTTACCTCAAAGTTTTGATTTATATTTCAAACCTCAAGTCCCACAGTTTGAAGTACAAGCCTTGGAATTTAGATTATATTTTTATTGATGGTATGTTAGAGAAAGAGTCTAATGTAGATATCTCAAAGGGTTCTTGAAATTTTAGAAAAAAAAAAAATTGTTTTAATCAAAATTGCTTGTGCATCTTCTCAGAAAGGGTGAAAATCTAAAATAATAGTTATTACATAATGTAGACTTATAGAATACTTTTTGGTTTGGTCCCGCTCAAAATAGAGACACCTGTAAGAAAATGTAATTAACAATTATAGTATGGCCTTAATTTAAAGTTTGTTTCATTTTTATTTTTATCGTATTTTATGATCATATTTTTTTATATAAATATATATATGTGTGTGTGTGTGTTTGTGTGTGTGTGTGGTTTTTATTAGTTATAGATTTGTTTCAATTGGTATAAAAGAGAGGTTACAACACTTGGGGTCACATGGGATTAAGAGAAATGATGGAGCTTGATCTTGTTCCTAATGTTGATAGAACATTCTCATTAATGGACTTTGTAAGAAACAAAGACAAGTAACATGAGAAAGGTTGTGGAAATCATGAACAAGATATCATGGAATGGGTGCATCCCTGATATTTTAGATACAAAAGATGAATCAATGATATTCACATCATCGAGATGATTCATCAATATTTTAATATGTTGGATAGCCTCATTGCAATGTGATTTACTCTAGGAAAAATCACTTACAATATAATTATGAATGGTCTTTGTAAGGATTTGTTTGATCAGGCTGCTATTTAGTTAGGAAAAATCCTAAAATTTGAGGACAAATGTCGGTGCCTAGTCTAAATGGGCTGAAATTTTGTAGGTAGATACATTTTGTTGTGTACAACAAATGTTCATTCTCTAAAAACAAAGAAGAAAAATATAAAAATAAAGAATAATCCACAAAAAATAAGGCTTCAACATTATTCCCTGCAACCACCTGAAGTAGTCTGACTTTGAAGTATGTTTCATTCTATTCAAAGGGCATGAAAGCCTCCAAAACATTAATTCCACAAGGAATTTCCTAATAAAAACATTGATTGATGAATGGTGGATAAGTATTACAACACATATGAGACATATTCAAATTCATATCCTATCGCTTTGTTTAATGGTTACATCATTCATGTTTTTTATATTATGGATGGAAATTATGGAGTTTTAAACGATTTGGGATTGTTTAATTTTGATTTTGAGCTGGCCAAGATCAAGGCTCAAAGTTCACTCCATACTTATAAGGAAACCACATTCTCACTATGGTTTGGAAGGATCACACTACATATTTCTGTTTTTGAAGTTTTGATAATCCCAATTTGTTTGTTTCACAATTTTTTATCCAAATAACATAGGGAAGACCATGCAAATTGGTATGAATGCTACTCTTAGTGATCCATTTAAGTCTCTACTTATATATGTCTTATTTGTAGCTACGGTAAAGGAATATTTCTAGTTTTCAAATCTTATTGCTGGAGTTCATAGGTTAAAGAGGAAATTTTGGCTTTTCTCATAGCAATGTGCTTTAGAGGTATAAAGATAATAACTTCATGAGTAAAGAGCTAATTTTATTTGCAGAATATCCTTCTTTTTCATTTCATATATGTTGTGTCTTTTGTGTGTATAGATTTCAATGCCCGGTATGATGAATACTATGTTGAACTTGGGCCTTAATGATGAGGTTGTTATTGGCTTGAATTTCAAAAGTGGGTAATTATTTGATTATGAATCATATAGGAGTTTTTATTTAGACATGTTTAGTGGTGTGGAAAGTTGTGCCTTATTAGGAATTTTCATTTTTTCCCAGAAAAGAGTAATTTTCAATTAAATATAAGAATCACATGGCCTTATTTTCTTTCTCGTTGAAGAAATTTCCTTCATGAAGGTTATGGGCATCTCATGTTTCTTGTTTGAGAAAGAACTTCAAAGTTTAAAGGCTGAAAAGGGAGTGACACTTGATATATACTTAGCTTCTAATGATTTGAAACAACTAATAGTTAAGTATGAGGATGTTTGCATATAGGCCACAAGTAAACAATTTCTTCCAGGCATAGTGAAAATTTGGAATGCCTAATAGAAACATAAATGGGCTTTCAACTTATGAGATTCTAAATAGTTTAAATAGACTTCGCCAATGCCTCCATGACCAACTATATTTTCTCTATGAAAAGAGGGGGATATAGATGTTAAAAGATTGAATGTAAAGAGGGATGAGGAACTCCACTAGGATCATGGATTTGCTATTGTGGTAGAAACATTAGGTCCAGTTCCAACTAAATTTTGGTTTTGGAAGAAGGTGGAATAATAAACCTACCATTCAAACTTGCCAACAAAGGGAAAATTATGAAACCATTCATTAGAGTATAAACTATGTTCTTCCATCCCTCATGTCAAAGGAACAAGCTAATAAGGCTACTAAATATTTGCACAGATTTACATATAGCTAACTAAGAACATAAACATTTTTGTTGAATATAGTGGGACTTCATCCTAACTATAATATTAGTGAATAGTTGATTGTGCTAACCCGAAATGCTTCAAAGCCTGTTTGTACCCAGTTAGGATTTCAACAATAGTGAAAGGAAGATGCTCATGGCTCTCTTGTCTGTAAGTAGGGGTGTTCATCAAGGTTTCCCTCTATTCATTTACTTGTATGTTTTTGTGGTTCCTTCTTCAAAAAGCTTGCTAAATTGGACATGGAACTATTGCAAATATGTAGTCTATTAGTGTACATACTTGACTATTGTAATACCCCTCTATCTCCCCCTGATTCTAACATGGTTTTTATGATTTTAACTTGAAAGGGTGCTTCCAAGTCCCTCTAGAACTTTGAAAGAACTCCAAACACAAAGTGTAGTTTTTGTTATACTATGAAGATGGTAGATAAATGAAATATTTAATTTCTATAAAGAAAGGGGTATAATTGGTTATAGTGCATTATTTTAGTCTAGGGGAAAGTAGGGAGAGTTACTAGTAGTCCTTACATAAGCAGCATAAAATATACACACATATGAATAGAGTATACATAAGTAGTGAGAGCCCAAATATCTGTATTTATTAAAGGATATAACAATGTAGTGTTGGACATATTTTCATTGATGTCAACAACCGATGTCATTATGTTATAATGATGAGTTGGTATGAGCAAAGAGTAGAAAATCCATGTACAGAAGGACTAACAAATTAAGAGCTCGTGAGGGTTAGCAACTGCAGATCAGAAGCTCAGAAGGGAAAGTGCATTGCAGAAACTCAATCAGATCGAGTCGTGACCATTGGATACGCAAGAATCGGATCAAGGGTATAGATTGATTGCAGAGTGTGAAGGGATAATTAATCAACATGTTAATTCCAATCCCGCAATTAGTCTAGACCATCAGATTACAAGAGAAGGACCGTTGGAGGACTAGTCAACGATCAGATTAAGTCATGATCGTTGGATATGCAAGCGCCAAATTAAGGGAATGGATTGATTGCGGAGCGTGAAGGAAGAATTAAACAACGCATTATTTCCAATCCCACAATTAGTCTAGACCATCATATATAATTGATTCAAAGATCGATGATTGTGGTTGATCCACCAAACAATCACACAACTTTAATTGCATAGTTTGGGCAACGGGCTAAACCATGCACAAGTTATGGTTCTGCAATCCACATTGACCATCGATGGTCACTCACAAATAGATCTATGGTTGGCATAAATTCCACTACTAAATGAGCAGTTTGCATTGCATAACTCAACGATAGTTTTAAACATCATGTTAGTTGAGGACCTCGCAATCATCCCTGATCGTTGATCTACTCTGGGAGAATTCTCGACCATTGGATCAAGTTGAGTGGAAAGATATAGTAATTCATGGACCATATATCATGGAAGTGACATATGCATGGTCATCCCATGATCCAAAAAGGATCTAGAGAAGGCTAACAATAACTCAGAAATCACAGAGGCGGCTCAGAATGCTCAGAATGGCTTCAACAGATAGAGAAAGGGAAAAAATTCAAAGTTCCCAAAACTCATTGAAAATGGCATGATCATGAAGAGCACATCACAATATTTATAACGGTGCAAATGGCTCATCGAACGGAGTTACGGTTTGAAAGATATTCATGGTCAAAGTTGTGGTCAAAAAGGGCCAGTGAATAGGAGACACATCATCATCTGTATTGCTCATGTCAGCATGATGTCAGTAGTTGATGTGGTAGGGTGACATCATCGTACGAGATGTTGATTTTAGCATGCCATATGGCAGCACCAAAGGCTGCCACGTGTCACCCGCCAGTGGACTTTTAAGGGGTCCATATGGACCAATAGAAAAGTGCCACATGGAACCCTAGGAGACGGCACGTGGCACCACCCAGGGAGTGTCAGATATCAGTATGACAGTAACAGGGCAAGCCATGTCAGCATATAGGTGGGCGTATCAGTAGATTCCACGTGGCCCAATCATCAAGTGACACATGGCATCCTAGGAATGCCTTATATTGGCTCGTAAACGATATTAGTTTTAAAAAAAGAAATGGCGGGTCCACCAAATCTGGCGGACCAAGCTAATTTTGAATGATCATTGGCAGAGATTCTAGTGGGCCGCTAAATCTAGAGAAGGAAAAACAATATAATATATATATATATATATATATATAAACCAACTACCAAAAACGGAGTCCGACGAGTTCAACCCCAAAACCTTCGCCTAGTCCAATGCCTTCATAACTCTGCCCTAACCAAAGCGCCTATGGGTGTTGCTTGGTATATATGTCGTTGTCGTTATTTAAAAATTGAAAATCCGCCCAGAGCCAAGGGAGAGAGGTGCGACCTTACTGTACGACTGCGGGAATAGATTTTCAGACAAAGACTATCATTATTGTTGGTTGCAATGGGCATGAAAACCAAGACAGAATTTATCTTGGGCATGGGAGTGCCAGAGTCGGATCGGAGTTTGGAGACAGTCATTTTTGGGTAAATCAATTCCATGAATCCAATGGTGATGTTTGTTTTTTTATTTGAGCATTATTTTTGGAGCTTGATTTCAGAATGAAGTATATTCATCTATTTTCCAAATTATTTTGCTAAGTTAATGAAAGAGCCTACCCATTTGAGAGAAGGACCCGAAGGCGTATTCCACCAGGGAAAAACTCTTTTATTAATATTTTGTGTTCATATATGATCCTTATGTCTCTTCATTATTAAGTTTTCCCTTCTTTATTGGTGCACTTTAATTTATGCTCATTTAATACAATTCTTTATAAGTCATGATGAAAAGATCCTGGATCATGTTGGTATCAGAGCATTCATCGTTGACTTGAATTGTTGAGTGTGAATCATTACTAGGGACAAGCATAATCAGGGTGAAGGAACTCTAAATATTGTCAATCCCGAAGTTGGTTGTGTATTCAGAAGGAAGAAAATGGTAGAAGAGGACAAGAGTAATGAACATGAGAAAAAATTTCACATGGTATTTTATCACATGTCAGAAATGGTCGAGCGGATGTATGGAGATTACGAGAAGAGGATGAAGAAGAAAGGGAAGAAAAAGGAAGCACATGCAGATGATGATGCTTCGGTAAACCAAGGGGATAGAGGAAATCCTCCTGAGCCTATGTCTTCCCCTTCGAGTTCTATTTCTTCTTCCTCTAAGCATTCTCATCATTCTAGCCATAAAGCCTCTTTTAAGAAACCATTATTAAAGCTTGATGTAAAATTTTCTTTACCTATGTTTAATAAAGATGATAATCCTGAAAAGCTAGATAATTGGATCCGATGGGTTGAACTCTATTATTGTGTCCATCATATTGATGAAGAGGAAGTTAAAGTCCAATTGGATTCTCTTCGGTTGGAAGGCACCTCTCTCGTATTGTGGGAGAGAAAGATTTAGGACAGAAGTAAGTGTGGTAATCTTCTTTCCTCATGGTCATAATTTAAATTAGCGATTAGGAAACAATTTTATCCATTAGGGTATTTACATAAAGCAATGGTGGAATGGAAAACCGTAAGGCAAAGTAAAGAACAATCTGTACAAAGTTTCACAGAAGAATTTAGGAAGAAGGCTCTTGTATTGAACATTCCTTTAGATTCTTATGAGACATTAATGAATTATATTGGCGCACTTCACAGTTATATTCGACATACTTTGCTCTTTTTTAACCCCACTAGTCTTGACGAAGTTTGTGTGCAAGCCACTCACCTCGAAAATAGGGGGAAACATGTTCAAGAAGATCCCATAAAGAAACCTTCCAATTTCCCACAGAAGACTTTTAAGAATTTTAAAAGGAAGGACAAGAAGACTGCTACAGTGACGAGAGAAGGAGGAAAACCATCTTGCACTCATTGCAAGAAGAGCAGTCATGATGAAGAACATTGTTGGAAACTGCATCCAGAAAAGAAACTGAAATAGTTTGGTGGAAAGGGGAGGACAAAGACCGTTGCTACAGTACAACAAGATCTTGGTTCTGATTCAGGAGATGAAGGAAACATCACAACAGTTGGAGTACAAGGTAAATATTCTCTTCATGTTAGTTCTAGTTCCAATGATGAATCTCATGTTTATGAACAAAAGAGGAATGAGTTATTTCACATAAGAGTTTTATCTAAACATACTAATATAGATACATTATTTGATCTGGGTTCCCAAGTAAACTTAATATCTGAAGCACTTGTAATGAAAATGGGTCTTGAAACAAAACCACATATGAAACCTTATCCTCTTGGTTGGGTATGTGACAAAGAAAAACTTAATGTCACCAAACAATGTAGGATCAGATTTTCTATTTCTTCAAAATTGATTGATGAAGTTGATTTGGATGTTGTACCACTTTATATATGTCGCATAGTGTTGAGAAGTCCTTATCTTTATGATAGAAATACAGTATTCTTTCGACATGAGAACAAATACCACCTCACTAAGGGGGAGTGGAATATATTGTTAAAGCTCACAGCATGAGGGTAAATACAACACTTGTTAGTGCAGGGAAAATGAAAAGACTCATAAACACTAATAAGAGATATGTACTCATGGTCATCAGAGAGAAAGATGTCAAGACATCCAACGCTTTCCAAGGGTGTGATCCATCTCATAAAAAGGAATTAATTGATATTGTTTCTAAGTATGATGATATTTTTCACGAACCAAATGGATGACCTCCTAAGAGGGAAATCAAACATGAGATACATCTTCAACAAGATAATTCCCCTCTGGCTAATGTGGGCATGTACAGGATGTCAGTTGTGGAGATGACAAAGATCAAGAAGAAGGTACAGGGATTATTGGATCAAGGGGTCATCAGGCCCAGTTCATCTCCTTGTGGTTCTCTGATCGTGATGGTGCCGAAGAAGGATAGCACATGGTGAATGTGTGTCGATTACCGGGCCTTAAATAAAATCACGGTGAAAAATTGATACCATCTTCCTCGCATAGATGATTTACTTGATCAATTGAAGAATGTTGTTTATTTCACTAAGTTGGATTTGCACAGTGGTTATCATCAAATCAGAGTCGCGGAACAGGATGCATGGACAACTTCCTTTAAAACCAAACATGGATTTTTTGAGTGGTTGGTTATGCCGTTTGGGCTTGGTAATGCTCCGAAAACTTTCATGCATGTGATGAATGATGTATTCAGGCCTTTCATAGATGACTTTTTTATTGTATATTTAGATGACATTCTTGTTTTTAGCGGGACATGGGATGAGGATGTGAGGCATGTAAATAAAGTATTGGATACTTTACAAAGGGAAAAGTTGTATGTAAAAGTGTCTAAATGTGAATTTGGCAAAACTGCACTTGTATACTTAGGTCATATTGTAGGAGGAGGACAATTGAAAATTGACCCTTCCAAAGTTGATGTAATTGTAAATTGGCCTAAGCCAAAAAGTGTAACTGAAGTTCGAAGCTTCTTAGGTGCAGTCCAGTATTGAAGGAGATGCATTCCCAACTTCTCCTTCATAGTAGCTCCTCTGCATGCCTTAACCAGTGTGAAGAACACTTTTCAGTGAGAAGGAAAGCAACAAAAAGCTTTCGACACATTGAAGGGAAAGATCAGTATTGCACCAGTATTAGCACTGTCAAATCTCCAACAGCCTTTTGAGATCGAGATAGATGCCAGTGGATACGCCATGGGTGTAGTACTAATGCAATATCATAAGCCTATCTGTTACCACTCTGAAAATTTTAACCAAGCTATTGTTAACTATCCTACATATGATAAAGAGTTGTATGCATTAGTCCAGAGTGTAAAGAAATGGAAGCACTACTTGTTAGGGAAGGAAACCATTATACATACAGATCACCAACTCTTACAGTATCTTCAAGCACGGACCAAATTGCAACAATCTTGGCACTAGAGGTGCATGGGTTTTCTACAAAATTTCACTTGGTCATCAAGTACAAAAATGGTACAAGTAACAAGGTAGAGAAATATTGTCTGCAGGGAAAGTTACTTTACCATCTTGGAAAGCTATGTATTCCTACAAGTGAACAAGTCCATGTAATACGAAAAGCTCATACTTCTCTTGTGTTTGGGCATTTTGGGGTAGGAAAAACTATGGCTCATTTACAGAGGTTTTGTTACTAGCCTCAAATGAAAGAATTTGTAACTAAATACATAAAGGGGTGTGTGATGTGTTCTACTTGCAAGCCCACTAATAGAAAAATGGGGCTATACTCACCACTTCTTATTCCATCCCATCCATGGGAAAGTATATCCATGGATTTTGTAGGGGGTTTACCCATGAACAAAGGGGGTCATGATTATTTGTATGTTGTAGTGGATAGGTTCAACAAGATATGTATCTTGATGCCTTGTGAAAAGAAGATCATTGCTGAGCAGACTGCTTGTTGGTCCTCGACCAAGTTTTGAGGAAACCTTGGTCATATTTGGACCACTTTTGGACTTCAACACACTGTTCAAAGAAGGAGCGCCCAGGTGGAGCTGAGATCGTGGATCTCACTTATTTTGCAGGCTATGTGGACCCAGTAAGGGATTCTTTAGGGGTTTTTTAATGGGTTATGGGATGCGTCCCATGGCTTTTTCCCATGTTTGGACCTATTTTAAGGGTTTGTAAAAGTATAAATAAAAGAAGAATGTATGGTAGAAGTAGTAGTCTTTTGATATAAGTGCAATAAGTTTGAGTGGTGTTGTGCAAGGGAATGAATGTGTGTTAAGGCTTTGTGCTTGATAGAGAGTGGCTCTGTGCCTTGACCTAGTTTTGTGTTAAGAACCCAATACCTGAATATAAAATATCACAATAGATCCAAAGATATCTTAATACAATCACCACACAAGATCTATGAAACCATATAGAAAACCACAACTTTATTATATCAAACCCTTAGGGTAGGGCAACACCATACAATGGATCCTATTATGGAAGGGATCCTCTCCTGTTCACTTGTCTCTTCGAGGGGGAATCCTCCTATTGAGATATCTCTCCAAATACAATACTTCTTTTCATGTCTCATTACATTGCTTGAACCCCTTTATATAGTGCTACCATCACCTAAGAACATTCTAGAGGAGGAATCTTCTAGAAGTAGAACCTTCTAAGAAGTCCTCTTACATTTATTATAT
>ML789729.1:79132-91347 GCA_009831015.1 Picea engelmannii
AGGGGATATGCTAAAAAAGAGACCACGGTGGCTGGATAAAGGCGGTGGAAGGCACCTAGAATGGTGGCGTTAAATTCCACCGAAAACAATACCGTATTTGGACTTCACTGGCCCGGAGAACCAAGAGCGGCTCGTTGGCCCCGAATTAAATGTCTCACAGGATGGTAGGTAGATGGATCCTCAGGAATTAATGAGGGATGGGGGGGTGAAATGCCCATCCGTAGAGCCGTCAGGCCTGACCAGTGCGAGGGAAATCACGCCACATGCAACCTCGCAAGAGGATAAGGCGTGAGGGAGAAGCGATTGGGGCAGACGTGAGGGGAGAAGGAGAACTCTGGAGACACACAGAGTGAGTGATAGCAGAGAAGAGGGAGAGTAACCCTCGTTCTCGGTCACTCGCAAACTGAGACACAATCTCACAGCATCGTGGTCTCATCTCGGGGGTGGCTAGTTGTAAATCCTATTGCAATAGCTGAGCCTACAATTGGGTGGAAACGAGCACCCCTCTCAGCAGTTGCACTCACTTCTGGTGTTATTTCTGATAAGTGTTTTACATCTTGCATCTTGAAATTCTTATGCTAACATATATGCTCAAAAACTGTGAAATTGGGAATGATTACAGTATAAGACTGTTTGTGCAGTGTTTTGATAAGAAAGGGTAGATGTATGCTTGTAACAGAAAAACCACACATGACTTATGTTGATAGATAAATTTAATTATGCGTAAGTTGAACCAAGTTAGACTTCTAGACTGTTCTTGGGAATTTGTTTCCCCTTATCTATATCCAGGAATGCCCCAGAATAGATCTCTCCACAGAGATACCCTTCTTGGAAAAGTCTACCAAGAACCTGGAAAAAGGACTTGAATGCACAAGTCTTAGCAACCCTGTACGAGGAAGAATGATCCTCTTGAAATCCTGAAGTAGCAGCGTAGGGATAAGTATCGATCGACGGATGAGATCCTATCGGAAGCTATGTGGCCATTCACAACCATTAGATTGGAGGAAGAAACAAGGGTGTTACATGCCTTACCCCTTTTCTTTAATCTTCATGAGTAGCGAGGAAATCGGGACCGTAGATCCCCAAGGTATGTGGGAGTATCTAGACTATTGGTTTTTCCACATCCAGAGAGTAGGGGGAGAGTGCATGACATGGGACATATCTGAACTGTCAGATCTTAGCTAGAAAACCCGACAACCGTTGGATCTATTAGGAGATGCATGAGGGTTAAGCCCTCGTGAACAAGGGAGAAAGTCTCGAGAGAGGAATCGGTTTCGAGGATTCGGAGTTCGGGATTTCGGGAGTCCTGATGAAGAGAGATCAGGACACTCCATGGTGAAAGTCCCGATATAGATATAGACCATCCATCCGTGAAGGACACGTGGTAGAGATCAAGAGTCCATCGGTATTTTGGATACTAGGGATTCGAGTTGACAAAGGATTTGTGTCACTGGGGGTCGCAAGTCGCGAAATCATGAAACAATCTAGATCGTCCATCCGTGAAGGACACATGGTGGAGATCGAGAGTCCATCAGTATTTCAGATACCGGGGATTCGAGTTGACAAAGGATTTGTGTCACTGGGGGTCACAATTCGCGAAATCACGAAACAACAAGGACCGTCCATCTGAGGGAGGATACATGGCAGTAATCCAGAATCTCTGGAGAATCCCGAAAGAAAGAGCCCATTGGGATTTTGCAAATTGGGATTTCAGGAGTCCCGTTGACAAGAGGTCAGACTCTCGTGATTGATAAGTCCCGAAACTTCGACTGGTGAACTCCCAAAATGTTAGCATATGTTTAAGTCTCGATTAACAGACAAGATCCTCTCAGAAGATCCAAGGTCCGTAACAACCGTTGGAGGTGGGGAAGGAACGTGTATGATAGTTCCTCGACCCCTCTCCACCTTTGCAAGCAATGCATGAACATGATCCCTTCGGAGGATCCCAGGGTCTATAATGACCGTTAGATTTGAGGAGGAGACACATGCATTAATTCCACGACCCCTTTTACGCTTGCAAGAGATGAAGGAATCGGGACCGTAGACCCCATGGTCCATGGAAGTACCTGGACCTTCCATCTATAGAGCACACGTGGCTACTGGTAAGCGCTTCGGCGTTTCAGCACCCGGGAAACCAAAGGGAAAGAACCCTTGTCTTCGCAAGTCGCGAAATCCCGATCACTGAAACCCCAAAATGGCATGAGGTTTGAATGAGATTAAGGAAAGCCAGGATTTGATCATGACCGTTGATCATCCCAAAAAGATCATGACTGTTGATCTTGGCTGAAGGTCGTCGTCGTCCATCGACGGGACACATGGCTGCCAGTGGACGTTTCGGCGTTTTGGCATCCGGGAAACCAAAGGGAAAGAAACCTTTCCTTCGCAAATCATGAAATCTCGATACCTGAAATCCTGACGTTCTTGGTAATACAAAAGAGAAGTCCCAAAGGAATATAGACCGTCCATCAAAGGAGACACGCAGTGAGCAGTCAGAGTTCAAGGAAAAGTCCAGAAATCTCGTGGACCGTTGGATCCACACTCTTAAGAGTTGTCGATCTCTTACACGAATTTCCACAACGGAATTTGGGGATTTGAATGACAAATAATCTTGGAGTCGTTGCATTTCAAACTCTCGAATACCAAAACCCCACAAGGATCCATATCGTTGAATCAGGGGAGGCTTACTGCCATAGATCTCCCTTTGAAGGGAAACTTGCCATTCGCTAGCCCTGTCGAGGTTCGGCGTTTCTCTATTTCGAGTTTTCGGGTTTGCAGAGTCGAAAGACTCGATGTTCTGGTAGCACTGAGTTGCGAAGTGCGAAGAGACGTCGTACTGGTTCAGCCTGTAGTCGTGACCCACAACCACATGGAGTTGAACATATGAGGAACTAGCGAACGCTAGGCCCCCCGTGAGTAATTCGGAGATTTTGATCCTCGAGAAATCGACGAAAATTTTGATTTTCGTAGTGGGTGCATTACAGATGAGGAAACACAAGTGAATATTATGATAGAAGAAACTTGGGAAATTTTGGGAAAGTCTATTGTGGTACCTTCGTTGGGAAGGACAAGCTTGTTTAAAGGTAAGATGATAAATTTATGTGGAAAAGTAACTAATATACCTATTATTGTTCAGGGAACATCGACTGAAGAGGAATTTGAAGTCATTAAGTTTGTTGGGGACAACGCCCCTTTCCTGCTTTTGTTAGGAAAGACTTGGATTGAGAAGGATCAGATTAGAAGGAAAGCAGAGGAAGAAGCCACAGAAAAGAAAAATCAAGAACTAAGGGACTTCATAACTAAGAAAAATCGATCGACTAATAGAAGAACGAGAGGATAATTCGAAGCAACAGAACAAAGTAACAACGCGAGAGGAACAAAAAGCAAGAGAATTGGCTATCAAGGTTGAAAGACTGCAAAAATATTTGAAGGACCTATCTATTCAAGAAAGAAGTATATCCACCCAGGGGATATTAGCTTCAGACCCTTTGAGGGCACCTCAACAATGAGAATCCACTACGTTGGGGGAAGATAAGAATAAAAATGGAAAGAGGATTCCAGAAACCATTAGAGAAACTCAAATCATAGGAAAGAAGGAAAGGAAGCTCAATAAAAAGAAAGCTAAGTTGGAAAAATTGCAAGAATATACATAGACTAGATGGAAGACTTCGTAGAATGAAACCTCACAGGAGGAAGGTTTGCAGGATTTGAACCTAGATGGAATAGCAGGACCACTCAGAATGGGACTTCGCCCTGGCGAAGTTATATGACCGTTGGAGATGCCCTGACCATTAGAACGATGCTCCAGAATGGTTAGAAAACAAATTTATGGGTTGATGGACCGCTTTTGGACGTTGAGACCATGCCATAGTTGATAGATTCACATTGATGGAAGCATTCTTGGTCGTTGGAAGAATTTCTTACGATGCCCAGCTTATTTAACTCGTCGGACACTGCGTTGGGACCACTTTTTTCTACCCATGATTGACTAAGATAAACAGAGAAGTTATCCAAGTGTCGAGTTGTATTATATGAAACTATACCTCATCGTCTATTTGTCTACCCCTCTTGTCCGTTCGTCTACCCCGACATGTATTTTTAAAATTTAGAATGTCGGGCTAACCTAGTGAATTAGAGAAGTCTGTCGAGGAAGTCCTCAAGAAGCTAATGGTTGATAGACCGATATCTGAAGGTGTCTAGGCATCATCGACTAGAGGACTGTAGGATTCCCCTTCGACTGGACGTCATTTTGGTCATGTTAACCCCGTGACTAAGCATCGAAGTAAGCATCGCGGCGATTTGGCTAGCGCGAAGAAGATCTCATCGATCCTACCCGAGTAAATTCCATCTTTGACTGGCGCCGTTAACTATGACAACATCCAATGATATTTTGAGTACATCATATTCACTATGTACATTCCAAAAGGAATACGTGTAGTTGGGAGTCAGTTAGGACAGATACCACTATTGAAGAACAATGACTTCAATTTAGGAGACAGGAAGAACTACGCTATGCTATCGTACCACCTCTACCTGACGAAGTCAACTGGAAAAAAGCCTAACCTTATCTCACAGTCATGGATTAAGGGGCTGACACAGTCCACCATGTTGAATGTGATGAAGATCCCTCATTTTGGCTGCCACCAGAAGGTTAACACTTGGGTTAAAATCCTCTTGTCATGCTATCATGGTGGATACTTTTGGCTTGACTGAAGGATTACAGTGGATCTGGCGCTAATCCACCAGATCACGGGCTTAAGTGTGAAGGGACCTGACCCTTAGCAGTTTTATCCAGGGAAGGCTTCGGACCATTCCTTGGCACAATGCATCAAGGAAGCTTACGGAGAAGTAGAGAAAGGAAAGCGAGGTTACAAGGTATCCTCTATGCAGGATGGTGCAGTGCACCTCTCGTTCCAACTTATAGCTGGAAATCTCATAAGTAAGAACCGCCCCACACAGGTCACCAGGTTCATGGTGGATCTCGTAGGAAAATGTGTGGAGGGAATGCAGATGAACTGGGCGAATTACCTCATCAATGAGCTGGAGAAGGATTGTCGTGAAGCCTAGGATTTTAGGATATGAATTCCATTACAGTTGGATGATCGTTTTGATCACATTTGTCACTTGGAAAATTCTTGAAGGAGCCACCTTCCCAGAGATCGACCCCTCGGAGTCATTGGTCGCTTGGTTTTCAACCCTGTGGTACACCAACGACATGACGAAGTAGTGGCATTCCAATGTCATGTTTCATGCATACTATCAACAATTAAAGGTTTCCATTGAATCATTTCCACGCATGACACCTTGCACCTTACACCAGTACTGACCAATAGAAAATTTTCACGCAGATCCGCATTTCATCTACATCATTGCGCACATATATGAGAACTAGGAAAAATAACATTCATACTAGAAGCTGACATATGAAGACATGGAGAAAATTACAAAGGAGTGGTCGAAGGAATTTCTTGTACATGTCACTTATGCAGAATTCTCTGACACTGACACCATAGGAAGCCCCATAGTCACCTGGGTCGAGCATGTCATACAGTCTAGTGGGATGACGAAGAAGAAAAATCAAGAAGAAGTCCATGATATAGAGAGCGATGTGGAGGACAATACTTCTAAATATAACGGGTCTGGCTCGCCAGGAGGAGGAGAAGATGAAGCAAATGGACAAAGAGGAGGAGATGAAGGAGAAGAAAATCAAGGAGGAGGCAAATCTACCACCCCTCCACTTGAGGATCCCCCTGTTGGGACAGTAACACCACAGAAGAGGAAGGTTTCTCAAAAGAAACCTTTAGCAAGGAAGAAGATGCATGTTAATAAGCCCCAGTTGGAGGCCACGCTCACATATGATGACATCAGTCTGGTCCATAGAGCTATGGAGGATGCTTCTGAGGACATATTGAAAATATTTGGAGAGAATCAGGAGGAGCTATACAGGAGAATTGAGAAGGGATTGAAGGAAGTACAATAATTTGTTCATTTGGTCCACAGAGTACCTATTGCGCCTTCCTCATCACAGATTGCAAAATTGGGGGATGAACCAACCCAATTGAGAAGGCTTGTGGATGCGATAGAAGCTTGACTCCAGAGAGTCCAAGAAGAGAAGGAGAAGGCTACAAAAGCCTTGAAATAGGAGAAATATGGAATCCTAGCATAATTAAGAGTAGCGCAGGAAACTGTAGTAGGCCAGGAAAGTGAGAAAGAAGAGATTCAGGTGAAGCTCCAGGAGGAAAAATCCCAGCTACAAAGAGAAAAAGAGAAATTGCTTGCAGAGCGGGCCATGGTCAAAGAAGTGGTGAATAAAGCATGTCGCTATGTTCCAGGCTTGGCACAGGAAGGGAAGGAGCTAGTCAAAGCTCAAGTGGTGAATCTCGCTGAGACCCTCCAGCAGCTTCAAGCCAAGATAACAGAATTGGAGTTCCAAGCAATACCGAGCACCCCGCAGGAGGTGTGTGACTAGAGGGAGGAAACTGCTAAGAACAAAGTAGTGAGGATATGATCCCTCACCTTAGAATGAAAACAACTGAGTGATAGAAGTGCACAGTCATATGAATGCCTCATCGAGGATCCAGAGCGGAGGAAGCTAGAAGTGCAGTTACAGGAGGCACAACAAAAAACATTTTTAGTGCAGGCGCAAATGAAGCTTCTCACCGTAGTTGAAAGAATGAAGAGATCCTAGGAGCAACGTGCAGTATAGCAGCATATCACTTCCCTCCAGGGAAAGGTAATGTAAATCACGCAGAAGCTACAACTGGTGCAGGATGAATCCTGCAAGGTGTTCGAAGAGATTGATGGACAGGTCTCGCAATTGGACCAAGTGATTTCATCAGTAGAATAGTGCCTGGAAGGCCCTGTTATAGAGAAGACGATCCAAGAGTGTTATAGCAAGATTTGCCTCACCATTGCTATATTGCATAGAGGGCCTTTTTCCATTCCCCTATGTAGACTTGTCATCCCTTTTTGATGAATCCAGAGCTAAAAATACATATTTTTCCACATATACATGCCCTATATACCATGCAACATGCGTATACGCAGGTTTCTCCACTACATTCTGCGTGCATCCAGATTTGTGCCAGAAAATACAAAAATGAAGTTGGGTTTCCATGTCACGATAGGATATCTCTTATCCTTGGCCTTCCATATATTGGAAATGTTCCAACTCGGCCCTTCAGTTGCATTTTGAAGGCAATAAGAACACAATTCCGAGCTATGGAAAAAGGGAGAAAGAATTCAAGTTTGAGAGCAAAGTTACTCTGGAGAAATTACTTCATATTGAGTCTGCATCCCTTTGTCCCTCAAGTTTGAACACAGTGTTCAGCCCCCAAGCTCTTTCCCTATTGTTGAGAGAACCTCATTGTCTCTTTTCTATGAGCTTGCCTTTGGTGGAGGATTGAAGTGGTGGAGGCCCAGTTGGAAGGAACTTGGTTTCTTGGTTTCGAACCGTGCTGATACGGAAGTCTGCAATGTTCTCACTTCTGTTGATCATTTATTAATAGAAATACTCCTTTCCCATCCAATTGGTATCATGCAAATATATGATGATTATCCATGGGCATGTTTGTAATGTTTATTAATGGATTATGCTATCTAATGTGCTAACCCCTTTATATTATCACTATATACTTGCTCTTCTTGTTTGTTGAGAACTTGTTGTAGGTACAAAGCCTTGGTTCGAAGTGCTCAAAGGTGGAACATCATCAAACATTGGAATGAGGTAGGCTTCTTTATTATCTTTCTTTCACATTGGTTTATATAACATATGTTTGAATTGAGTAGATTTCTGCAGTCATACCTATCTATTGTGGTTTACCCTGGCCATAGAGAGTTTTTCCCTCATAACAAGGAACTCGTTGAGTAGGAGCCTCAGGCGAAGCAACAAGTCGAGGCAGCTCGATTTAAGCTCAAGGCCTTCGAAGCAGCATTGTCTAGACCTGAATAACTCAGGATGAGTCATGGGTGAGTGTTGGGGGCCTATTGGCCCTCGACCAAGTTTTGAGGAAACCTTGGTCAGATTTGGACCACTTTTGGACTTCGACACATTGTTCGAAGGAGAACCCAGAAGGAGCTGAGATCGTAGATCTTACTTATTTTGCGGGCTATGTGGACCCAGTAAGGGGTTATTTAGGGTTTTTGTAATCGGTTATGGGATGTCGGCCCATGGAGTTTTCCCATGTTTGGCCCTATTGTAAGGGTTTGTAAAAGTATAAATAAAAGAAGAATGTATGGTATAAGTAGTAGTTTTTTGAGCAAGTGCAATAAGTTTGAGTGGCTTTGTGCAAGGGAATGAATGTGTGTTAAAGATTTGTGCTTGATAGAGAGTGGCTCTATGCCTTGACCTAGTTTTGGAAGGAGGATCTGGTGCTCAATTCGTAGATCTCCTGTCTAGTGGGAAGCTCGACTCTATGGCTTAGTGCACAGGAGTAACTGAATGTAAGATATTGATGAATAATAAAGAGGCGAAGTGGTTGGTGGACGTAGCCCCACAATGGGGTGAACCACGTACATCTGGTGTCTTATGGTTTTCTTTGTGTAATGATTATCTCTGTTATGTTTTTCTTAGTGCTTAGATTGGATATGTAATGGACATGTATATGCTACTTTAATTCTTTTCTTATGTTAGAATGCTAGATCTGATTTAGAGTTTTAAGTGCTAAGTGGTTGAAGAGCTTAATATTTGTTGTTATTGCGCTATATCTATCTTATATTATGTTCTATGATGCTCATAAGGTATATAAACTAATGCATGTCACTTCCTAGATCTATCAGAATACTTTGTGCAGTGTTAGTATCACAGATTTGTGTCCCAGCTTGGTTACAAAAACCTACATCCTGTAAACCCCCCTGCTTCTACCTCGAGTGACACTTCGCCTGCTCCACAGGTGTTTCCGAAAGGGTCGATAGTCAAGGTTTTGTTGGTGCATTTTTAAGCATTGAACCATGGGTCTGCCCCTATTCCAACACTGCTAATCTCTTCTTTCAACATGTTTCGGCTCACTTTGTATTACCCACATCTATCATCTCAGATCGAGATACTCGATTCCTTGGGGACTTTTGGACTAGCTTGTAGAGAATTATGGACATGAAATTGAAGAGAAGCACTACTTTCCATCCACAGACTGATGAACAGACAGAGGTGGTAAACTGAACAGTGGTACTTTTTCTTCGAGGCTACTGCAGAAAGAATCCCAAGGTATGGGATGAACAGATACCCTATGTACAACATGCATACAACCAAGATTTGCATTACTCCACTCAGCGTTTACCTTTTGAGACATGTTTTGGGTACCTACCAAAGCTTCCTTTGGACTTGATGTACGAGAGAGATGCTGATGTAAATGAATATTGAATAGAGGACAGAGCCTGCAAGTTCATCCAGAGGATTCAACAGATACACCAAGTAGTCAAGGAACAATTGGAGAAAATTCAAGCATAGTATAAAGCTCGACATGACAAGCACAGGTTTGATCATCAGTTGCAAGTTGGAGACCGAGTATGGCTTCACACCAGCAAGGAGAGATTGAAGGGTGAAGGAAAGAAACTCAAGCCCATTTGTTATGGACCCTTCACTAACTTGGAGAAAAGTGGTACCAATGATTTTCATCTAGATATTCCACCTTATATGCATATTTACTCAGTTGTGAACATTGAGAACTTGAAACTTTTTTAGCCTCCCATGATCAAGGATCAAGATTAGGAAGTTTCAATTCCATTAGTTGATGAGTTTGAACCTGAGTACTTGGATGAGATATAGTAAGATATCATCCTGGACAGGAGGACGAGGACTTCACGCAGGGGTGATGTTGATTATCTTCGAGTAGGATTAAAAGTCACCCATCCAAGCAAAGCAAAGTGGATTGAGAAGGACAAAGTGAGGGGAATCTTCCCTCACTTACCAGTTGATTGATGAAACCTTATGGTGGCCCAAAAATCTCTCAATGGGAAGGCGTGATCCAAAAAGGATCCAGAGAATTCTAAGAATAACTCAGAACTCACAGAGGCATCTTAGAACACTCAAAATGGCTTCAACAGACAAAGAAAGGGAAAAAAATCAAATTTCCCAAAACTCGGTGAAAACAGCATGATCGTGAAGAGCACATTGTAAGTTTTCTAATGGCACAAACGGCTCATCGAACGGAGTTACGGTTTGAAAGATATTCATGGTCAAAGTTGTGGTCAAACAGGGCCAATCAGCAGGGGACACATCATCATCTGTACTACTAACATTAGCAGTTGATGTGGAAGGGTGGTGTCATCATATAGGATGTTGATGTCAGCATGACATGTGGCAGCACTAGAGGCTGCCAGATGTCAACTGCTAGTGGAATTTTCAGGGGTCCATATGGACCAATAGAAAAGTACCACATGGAACCCCCAGGAGATGCCATGTGGCACCACCTAGGGAGCACCATGTGTCAGTATAGTAGTAACAGGGAAATCCATGTCAGCATACAGGTGGGCATATCAACAAGAACCATGTGGCCCAATCATCAGGTGACACGTGGCATCCTAGGAATGCCCAATATTGGCCTGTAAACGATTTTAGTTTAAAAAAATGAAATTGCAGGTCCGCCAAATCTAGCAGACCATGCCAATTTTAAATGATCGTTGGCGGAGATTCTAGCGAACCACTAAATGTAGTGGAGGATAAATNATATATATATATATATATATATATATATATATATATATATATATATATATATATATATTAACCAACTACCAAAAACAGAGTCTGACGGGTTCGACCCCGGTGTTGGACACACCTACCACACTTAGAGGGGGGGCGAATAAGTGTGGGGATCTTTTTCCCAAAACTTCCCTCTTACACAAAAATTCCTTAGTTAACATTCAACATTTTCTCATTACTCATTGCTATCATTTATAATTAGTTAGATTTGAATAGATATCAGCAACATATCATCAACAAATCATCTCCACAAGGAACACAAAGAACACAAGATGTATGTACAATTTTTATTTTTATTATGGACTTCAATCTGGGGGTTTTTAAGAAACAACTGAATAGAGTACAACTCTACAAGAGAACCATATCTATATGCAAGACTCAGCTTACATTCTCAGTACCAACTGAGATGAGGTAACAATCCTCAAGAGATATCAATCTGTCAACATAAACAAGTGCATCAACCATGCACCAACCTGTAATCAACCTGTACCATAAGAAAGTGCATCCAACCATGTACCAAGTATATAAAAATCATGTGTCAACTACTCATCAACAATGACTCATCAATATGTACCAACATCATCAACTATACACCTCATGTATGTGCCAACTCATCAAGTTCTTGACTCAACCATGACTAGTTTTGGATTAGTCAACAACCCCAACTTGAAATAATCATAACTTTGTACCTGTAATGAATAAAGATATGAAACTGATACACAATGTTCTTCAATGTTTTTTATACAATTCCTCGAGGTGGCACTACTTGGAACCTTTCAGAAAAGGAGTTATAGAAAAAATGGCATACCTTGTTGAATTCTGGCTTATTCTAGAGAGCGACCTTGTAGATCGTTCCCCGCACAAAATTTTCTCTGAATTGATCTAAAAATATTACAAAACATACTAAAGACTTTACCCTAACCAAAAAAATTGGTCTCACTGAATTTGGATCTGTTATGAAGAAGTTATGACATTTTTACCCGAAACACTTGTTTTTAACTAGTTTCAGAACTAGCCACAAACCCTATTTTCCACGGAGTGTAAATCCAAAAATAAAATGAACCACAAGATGAATGTTTTACCACATATAATTGGGTATGTTTTCTCAATTTCATAGCAATTTCATGGTCTGAATCATTATAGAAAAAAATTTACAGCGACAATGGTGAAATGGCCTGTAAATAACATACCTTAGAAAGCATCATCAAAAGAATTTATCCTCCCTTCAATTCCAGCAATCTTTTCTTCACCTTCCTTCTGAAATTAGGCTTACATATCCTTGGTTACCTCAGTCACCTATAGATATTCAATATTCTCAAGTGTTCCACACCAAAAATGCCCAAGAAACTCTCACAAGAAGCTCTCCATCAATACTTCAAAAGATATTCTCACAAGAAGCTCTCCATTGATCCAAAAAAAGGATGATCTACAAGAGACCATTGCTATATTATTTATACTTTCATCCTCTAGGTCACTTAACCCATTTTTAGGTCACTTAACCCATTTCTAGGTCACTTAA